>JAJJMA010336004.1:0-13771 GCA_023529015.1 Papaver nudicaule
GCGGGGACGGGTTAGAAATAACAATCCTTATTTAAAATGCTTTATATGTCGTTGACTTGAATTGAGTGATTGGGTGATTTATTATGAGCATGTTGGTATGGTTGGAACCATCCTTTTGTGATTATCATAGAGAATGACTTTGGTCGTTCTGGTATGGTCGGATCATTTTATGGGGAATACCATACTATCTGACAGGTACTGCTTTCCTTTAGTAGAACTGTAAAGGAATGATTACTTGAATGCTGTATTTGTTTCCACTGAGCACCCTTTGGGACGATGTGCTCACTCGTTTTCCACTTCAGTTTCAGTTATCAGAAGCGATGGTGCACGTAAAGATTTACGTTTCGTAATCTAAAGCGATAGCGAGTTAAATATGTTTGTGTTATATTTTTACGTCTGTGTTATTGTAACAACAACACATTATTATATTCATATCACTTGAGAGGTTCTCATTTATCAAATATCAGAGAGGGTTTAGATTTGGGCTGTAATTTAGAAATTAATTGCTTGTATTAGATCCTTAATGCCTCATAACGTAGATTGTACCTTTGACCTCTAAGCATGTAGATTTTTGGGGCGTTACACCCAGAGCCCATTACACTTCCATGCCTCCTCCCGGTACGTTTTCAACTAGGGCTGAGCAAAATAACCGAAACCACGGATTTGACCCGCACCCGTCCGCAAATTTGCGGGTAAAAACCAAACCGCAAGAGCTATGGGCCGGACACGGTTGGATTTTCCAATCCGCACCATTTGGTGGATCAGACGCGGTTTAACTTTTGAATCCGCGGATTCACCCGCAACCGTAGGTAGTATGGTAATTATGTTGATAACCTAGGGATAATTAAGGAAATGTAACATATAAAGAAATATCTCGACCTAAATGAGTTTCATTCTCAAATTTTTGTTTCTTCTTCTTCTTTCTTCTCGACTTAACCTAAGCATCGTGGATTGAGTGAACTAGCTTTCACCCTTTGGTCTTTGCTTTTACTTGGTACTTTTTTGTTTCTATTACTCCCTCTGTTCACTTTCAATCTTAGCTACTTTTAAGTTAAGACTCTTTTGATTGTGTTAAGTTAAGACTCTTTTGTTTGGGTTAAAGTTAAGACTCATATAAGACTAAGACTTTTTTAAAAAAAAAAACTTAATGTAAATTATTGTTTTTTTTTTTTTTTTTTTACTTTTATGCCTAAAATTCGTGGATAATCCGCAACCAAACCGTATAATCCGCAAATCCGCGGATGTCAAATCAGCGTGTGAATGGGCCGGACACGGTTTGATTTTTCAATCCGCACCATCTGGCGTTGGACATTGGTGACCCCTAATCCGCATCCGTCCGTCCGTTGCACAGCCCTATTTTCAACGTAAAGAAAATTAGAACAAAGAGGTCCTAACAGTGACACGTGTTAGTGATTTAGTGGTTAAATTTAAGATCACGATTTTTTTCGTAAAACCGGATAAGCCCATAAATCGTTAGCGTTTGTATGCTCCATTTCCATTCTGTTCCAGCGGTCATTTGTTTTTCCTCTCTTCCTCCAAAGAAGATGCAAAATTTAAATTTCTGAAAAACCCTAACAAATCCCTTATCGATTTCTACGTTTTCCGTGTAATATAATATAATCAATGGCGTCGATTTCTTCCTTATCTTTCACTTCATTAGTGCAAGCTTCAAAGAAGAGGAATTCATTGTCATCTAATCAAGCTTTTAATTCCAACTCCGATGGATTTCGATCTCAGCCCAGCTCAATCAGTATCAGAACCACAAATTCTTCAAGCTCTCGATTGGGTATTCAGTGTATGACCTCGGGAACAGGTAAATTACTACATTACTTCAATTCAAATTTACTGCTGTATTTGATTATTAGTTGATAAAATGGTACAGTGAACTCGTTGAATCCGATTATAGTGCAATTTACGATTTTGCCATTGATTTCTGAACTTACACCATTCGACATTTTCTAGGATTGTATTTGAATGAAATTGAGACAGAGTTGTTAACTGTTCGCCAATTTGTACTAATTTAAATTGGATTTGTTGGTTAAGACATTCCGCCGACTGTAGCTGAAACAAAAATCAATTTCCTTAAGGCGTACAAGCGACCAATTCCTAGTATATACAACACTGTGTTGCAGGAGCTGATTGTTCAACAGCACCTGACAAGGTATAAGAAGTCATACCGGTATGATCCTGTATTTGCTCTTGGATTTGTCACTGTGTACGATAGACTCATGGAAGGCTATCAAAGTGATGAGGAACGACAAAAAATTTTCAAAGCTTACATTGAAGCACTTAAGGAAGATCCTGAAGTATACAGGTCTGTAGTGATGCTTTTTTTTTTGGTCTAATTTTCATCCTGTTGAGTTTTAGTACAATTTTTTTCAGAAGAATTTACATTGCATCTGGTTTATGAGAGTGATTTAAAACTTAAAAGAATATGTAATGTGACTTCTGTGAGTATCCTTTGGTTCAAATAAACCTTTAGAGAAGCATCAAATTTTTAGGTGAAAATTTGTAATTTCTTTTGATTACAACTGATAGAAGGTACTGTACCTTGAACTGTCTTGTTGCACTTTTTTCAGAAAGGATGCACAAAAGCTGGAAGAGTGGGCCCGTACTCAGAATGCGAGTTCGTTGGCTGAGTTTTCAACTAAAGAGGGGGAGGTTGAGGGACTTTTGAAAGACATTTCAGAACGGGCTGCGAGTAAAGGAAGTTTTAGCTACAGCCGTTTTTTTGCGGTTGGGTTATTTCGTCTTCTTGAGTTATCAAATGCAACTGAGCCTGCTATCCTAGAAAAGGTTCCTCTCTTGCCTTGTACTCTCTTCTTTCAAAAATTATTTCTGGTTTCTGCTTGCTTTATGCGTCATTTGATTTCTTGAGAAGAAGCTTGCACTGCGTTGATACTATTTGTTTCCCGCTGAGGGAAATCAGTTTGTTGTCAGTATAACTAAGCTAAATTGATATACAATGCATGGTCTCACGTCTCATAATTATATTTCAATTGTTGGAAGTTCTCAAATTTGTGATTGGGATTCGCTGTTTAAATAAGTTCATCGAAATTAGCTAATGCTGATTTTAGAAACTTGGTCAGTAGTTTCAGATGATGATTTTTCATCATTTTGTTGTTTGTGATCCATAGCTTTGTGCTGCCTTAAACATAGACAAGAGAAGTGTGGATAGAGACCTTGATGTATACCGTAACCTGCTTTCGAAGTTGGTTCAAGCGAAGGAACTATTGAAGGAGTTTGTCGCAAGGTACACAATCATCTCTACTCAAATAATATAAGAATCCTTACTTCTAATTCTCAGTTACAGTCCTACTGTTTTTTTTTTATTGATAGTTGATAGTCTACTGTTAGTCATCTTTGATGAAGACCACATGGCCAGTTCTTACAAATAGCAAATATCAAATTGATTTTACCCTAGTCTGAAATGGATGAGTAAAATGGCCCTTATTTCTAGACTTTTTTACCATTAGGATATTTGTAAGTAAACTGAACTCAGCTGCCATTATTGACAGTTGACACTATTTGGCCTTACAGTTCTGATGTACCTTTTTTTTTTTTTTTTTTGTTGTTGTAAATTTCAGAGAACAGAAGAAAAGAGAAGAAAGGTCAGAACCTCAGAAAGCTAGTGAGGCTGTTTCCAAATGCTTGGGAGATTTTCAATTATAGGCCTGTAAAGTTAGCAACCCTTGTGCATGACTGTCCAAGAACGGTCAACATTGACTCGGACATTTTTTCCTTGCAAACGGGCCCAACAACTTCCGGTACATGATGCAAAGTGGACCGAACAACCATGGGTCCCGGCATATTTGTTTCTAATGTACTTAGGAATATTTGAATACGGAAGATGCATATAGATATACAAATACAATCCATAATGAGTTTTATCTATTGTTGCACCTGAGATTTAGTAATGTGTCTTTCCTAGTGCGGAGTTGCAATTGGTAGCAAACAAGTAGAATCTTTAAAGGAAGAAGGGTTTCCACCCATATCTCTATAGCTGTGTTGTTTTGATAATCAGAACTGAGTTAAAGATTTTCGAAATAATCCCAATCACAATAGAACATCCCAAAGGAACTAATATGTGTGACACTAGACAATCACCACCATATTTACATCATAACAGTTAGTGGTAAAGACGAGAACCCCACAAAATGTGAAGAAAGGATGAACAAGGAATAAAGCCGGGAGAAAGGGCATTCAGTCCACACCAGATTAACTCAGCTGACTAATGTCAACGTCTGCAGGGAGTTTAAAGGTATCTGCTGCCCCAAACTTCCTCCTTTCTTCTAATTCTTCCTCGTCTTGTTCACTAGCACTATCATCATCTTGTTGGCGATGACTAGGAGACGATGGATCGTAGACACTTTTAGATATGCAACCTGGGGCTGCAAGCATGTTAACTTGACCTAGGTGAGAAATTTCAACGACGACTGTGTCATCATTGACTGGGAGGGGCTGTTTCCATGGTTCCCCATCGATTCTCATGTATGTGCTTTCAGCTGCACCTTTGTGAAACTCGAACCGGATTCGGTGTGCCTACATCAAGCAAATAATTCGCAGGTTCTCTATGTTAATTTGTTCCCATCAACTTCATTGATAAGAAAGTAATGAGAATATATAATACTTAAGAAGTTTGTCCAACCTGAGCGAGACGAGTCCCATGTCCTTTTGGAGCGAGCAATACAAGTCCATGCCAAGCATCTCTGAAACCCACAACCTCAATAAGACCGTCATCCACATAGGGTGCAGTCAAATCTCTCTGCAGATCAACCAAATGAAAAGAAGATTGTCAGACATTTCCTAAGCAATAAGTTGAAATAATATATCAGCACTTCAGGTGAAATCTGTTTCGCCTCCAATCTCGAAAACATGAGGAAGATTAATGCTGCAGATAAAACTCACATCTCGCGATTTCTTCTGATTGGGTGTACCCCAAGGATTTAGACCGCCAGAAAAGCTAGGTAAGTTGAGACAGATTATTGATCTGATACTGCATTTATGACGAGGATAGAAAGAGTCAGTAAGAACTATCATCAAGTAAAAGAGTCAAGTCGTTGTTAGATCCATGGAATTGACCTGAGAAAGCAGCAAGGATGATCAAAGGAGATTATCTGAAAACAAGCTCCACTGAACAAATAAATTTAATGCAGTGACTTTACCTGCTAGGAACTTCAAGATCTTCCCAGTGACCTGGTCTTTTCATGACCTTAACCTTTGCTAGCTGCGCGATGTTCCTGAATAGAAACTAAACCGCTTAAGTGAAAAGTGAAAACCATTAACACAAATTAGATGATGCATAAAACAGATTCAGTCAAACAACTGATGTTTATGATAATACAAAACTTCACAGAAGGCTGACTTAATTTCATCATTATTTTTTTTTATCAAAAGTAATTATATACAGAATTCGTTTTTTATACTAAAGTAATTTTGGAAAGTTTTGGGAAGTTTCTTAAAGATGGTACCCACCTGGGTATTAGGGGTTTAGTAAGGAAATCCAAATATGAGAAGTCATTAGTTTTGATAAGTATATGAATTAAAATACAGTTCACATGAGCTTCTGCCCTAGAACTCATTTCTAAGGTCTTGCTTAAATCCGCGTAGGGAAGCAATAAATGCTGCAACAGCAAAAGTGATGCAATAATACCCATCTAAGTTTGGTAAGGAAAAGGAGATTTTGTACTCAATAAGTTTACGGACACTTGATAGTTGATACAATATGAAACAAAAATTCATAATATGGAATAGAATGCTTATTTCTGTAATGCCAAAACATGGGAAGTCTCGAGGATTAGGAGCAACAAGCAATTCTCTGATTCACAAGAATTTGGTAGCTGGAATATATGGTTTTTTATTGACGCGGAAGTCATACCAATACAAAACTATGACAACTACAAGAGAGTTTGCAGTTTCAGTTATAATCATAATGACATTTGCTTTCAATTCCTTTTCAGCCTCCTAGGACTTAAAATGGAAACCTTTTTTTTCTATTTGTGTAATTCGAGTATCATAGCAATAAGAATGCAATACAATTATGTTACTCAAATTTGGTTGCATATATCAGATACACTGCGAGCAATCAATTCTTTAATTGCACAATATATGCAACTAAAAGTAAGCTGTTATTTTCTAGAATATCTACAATAGAAAGGAATCAACATAATATGGACTCATTGAAACAGTTAGTGGTATTAACTGTCAAGGAGAAAGACTCACCGAGAAGAAGGATGCATAAGAGAAGCAAGAAACCAACCTTGCGTACTAACAAGCTTTGCATAAGTACCCTGATGACAGAAGATGTGATGAAGCCCAAGAAGAAAATTATATGTTTACTAAAAGGTTGGGCAAGAAAGAGGAATTTTTTCATTGGAAAAAAGTCCTTATATAATTAGACAGCAACCAGGTCAAATAGTAATCTAGTGAACTTTACATGGGATGGAAAGAGATAATTAGTAGAGTAGTCAGACTTGATATGTACTACAAATGCATTCAAAGTCTAATCTATATGAGACCAACTCAAGGCACTCTATATTTTGGCAACACAGCATAACAATGGTAAGCACTAAAGTCGGCTTTTCCAGATTTGGACAGTTTTATATTCTGGGCTCTGGTTGGACGTTGTTTGTCGTCAACTACCACTAGCTATAAAATGCTTAAATTTGGTGTGAGACCCCTTTCTTATTCTATCAAGCACGTATGTGTTTGGCTGGGGCATATAACATCAATTATGTAAGCTATCAAGCTTCATGAGTGTTTGCAGAGACAACATTCATCCACTCAAGGTTTTCTGCATTTTACAGCATAAAGCATCACTGATAGAGATTAATCTGGGAACCAGATCATCAAGTTTTAATAAAGGAGGCTTGAAATGCAACCTATATGAATAAGTTACCGGTAGCTTAGATAATTAAAAATCACAATATCCATTCTAATATATTACTAAATTTAAATTAGAATAAAAAAATTTGAGACCATTAAAAGAACTTACGATCTGACAGGCAGGAAGAAAAACAGTTTACCTGGTTGACTAACTGGTTCTTGAATTTTTCAGGATGCAATTTACGCTCCGAATGAAATGCATATGATACTTGAGCATCCATCCCTGCATATAAACATAATCCATGCACATGATTTTAACTCGTTTGTGTTATAGGAGAAATTCATTATGCACAGTGGACTAACTAATGCACAGTGGACTAACTACGGTGGAGTTAGCTATGTAAGGTATTATGGAAGGTAGTCAGGATGACAATAAAGTTGCACAGTGGACTTAGCTAACTATGGTGTGAACTGTGGACCCGACATGGTTTTCGTCATAGAACTAGGGGGTTAATATATTCTAGATGTCTAAAAATTGGCAGGGACTTCCGGAAATGTATTCTGCCATTCCTGGAAATGGTTTTGATTTGATTTTCAGTTCCCAAGGGACAGGATCATATCCTACTCTGCTTTACTATTGGTTGGTTTTCCTTTTTCGTTCTTTAATAATTCATGCCAACCATAAGAATTACACTGATTAAACTATTCCGTTTTAGGAAACCTCCCGCTATGGGAAAACTCTTCTGTTAACTGTGTAAAGTGGTTCTCCTATATAGAAAGGATCACTTTTAGGTAACAAATAGCAATGAAGAAAAGCATAGCTAGATATTTCAGGGAAGAAATTTCGTACCCATGCTAAAGTAGTTCCAGAATCCCCCACGAAATGTATGGCAACCTTCCTGACAATGAATAAACATAAAATGCAGTGTTAAGTACAATCAAATTCAATTGATGCAAGACATTCACATAAGGAAATTTAAGTCCAGGATAAAGAGTGTTGATTTAGTATTCCAGTTAGATGGATAACTCTAATTAATCTTTCTTTTCTCACATAGTTCTGGTATCATGTTATGGCTGTGTTTGTGGGATTAAGCCTTTCAGCAGTGAAAATAGGCTTTTCCACTCCTGGTTGCTTGTAATTCATTTTATTGGCTGTTGCGCAGTGCGAATCCTATTTGCAACAGAAATTAGCAGAAGTAACAGTGTAAAATCAATATTAACTAAATACTGAACAGGGAAGTAACGAGAAGATTTGATGACTTGGTGCTCACTATAAAAACACTCAAAATAAAGGCAGATCACAAGATCCAAAATACTGAAGATGGATTTGGAATCCCCGGAAAAAAAAGTTAACGCATCACCTTGTTTAGAGAGTCTGTTCGGGAGACACGGTGAAATGCATGCATAGAATGAGGTAAATCCAGCTCCGGAACAGGTGCAATT
Organism: Papaver nudicaule; assembly: GCA_023529015.1. Lineage (NCBI taxonomy): Eukaryota > Viridiplantae > Streptophyta > Magnoliopsida > Ranunculales > Papaveraceae > Papaver > Papaver nudicaule. The sequence goes on from JAJJMA010336004.1 coordinate 8,269, forward strand.
GGATCACAAGCTCCTTCTTCGGGGACTCTCATCCTCATGATAATATGCCAGCTGGAATTACATAAGTATTAAAGAGGAAACCTCTACCCAGAAAAGGTAAAAGATTATAAGCTGAAGCTTTCCATTTCAATTACAACTAAGAAAACCTTGCCAAAATTATGTGCAGATGCACAAATAAATGAAAATTGTTTGAAACAATGATAACAAAAACAAAAATAAACGGACTACCTGTCTATTTTCATTTCTTTTGCTTTCATGACTTTACTCATGAATGACCTCACAGATTGAGGGTCTGTACCTGGATTCTTCTTACCCTGAAAATTAACGGAAATAAAGAAGAAATTTGTTAAGTTATTCCTGGACTTCAATCGATAACTTTAGTATTTAGCTGCGACTACTATTTGTTGGGTTTGTGCGTTTACGATTATCAACTTTCACCCTTCGCATCAAAATACCTCACTATACATGTACGACCACTTTAAGCAGAAAAAAGTTTTTTCTTACCCAGCCGAATGAAAATGGGAGATTGTTTCCTGTTCCCAAGGGTACAGTGGCAACTGGAGGTGGATGAGATAATTTGAGATCAGAAATTACTCCAAGCAGCCAGCTCGCTGTGCCATCCCCACCTGCAACCTAATCAGTAACATACAATACATGTAACAAATACAGTAACATAAATAGAACAAAATCAGTTGTTAAGAAGTATAACCAACATCCCCATGTATGCTTGGAAAAAGAAATCATCCTGACATTACAGATTCAAACAAGACTCACTATAATTCGCAATCTCTTCTGAATTTCAGTAGCATACTCGTCTCCACTGAGCTTAAGTCTCTCTAGGTTGATGTAAATCCTGCTTAGCACTTTATCAGGAGCCTCTTTCCCCAAATCAAATACCTGAAAGAGAAAACAAGAGCGCAATTTTTAGTTCCAAATTCCTGTTAAGCCGCCAACCATCAAGGATTACTTGTACAAAAATTACAAAATATACCTGATTTTTATTGAGTAGACCACGATACGTTATCAAAAGATTCCCACCAAGCTGACCACCACTTTTGGAGTTAATGAACACGAGAACAGGACATTCTGGAACAAACGAAGTAGACTCAACTGCGGCGTCTGATAAAAGTATGTAATTAGGGATGTAAAACTCCTTCTCCGAATGGTGAGATTGAGAACCAGCGTCATCCATTTGTAATCCCAAACTGCAGATGAATCGAAACACACTTTAACCTTCCAAGATGTTAACCTTCCAAGATGTCACGAATACTTCTTTATACTATAATTGAAAAGAAAATTATGCAGTTGACCAAAATTTCACTAGAACAACTAACAACTAACTCGAGGAACTCTTGTCAAACATGTTCAGGTAACAATTGTGAAGAACTAATGCTTTAAACACAAGAAACAAAAATGTAATTTTCAATTATGATATAAAAAAAAAAAAAACTAAACCTAAAATTTCACCGAAATAATTTAGGCAGTTGGAACAGCATCCTGATCAAATTCCTCATTGTAAAACTCAGAAAATACAATAGAACTCCAATTTATACCATGTCAAACACCCAGTCATCATTATATTATATCATGAACAGTATATCTCCGGAAAAACTCGTGATCAAGAAACCAATACACATACACAGAAGTTTAGAATTATTCGAAGATATTTCTAACAAGACATATATACAAGAGTGAGGATTGTTACCGATGTTTTCTCGCAGAATTCCTAGATCGAATCGAATTTCTTAAAATGCAGGATTCTATTTCCCGATCTGAATGTAATGAACGCGATAACGCGTAGTCTCCAAATTTCCTTTAAGAACTAATTTTAGAAGGTAGGAGGGAAAATAAATAGAGAGAAAGAATCATAAAAGAGATGCATTGTACAAAACGTATTGACACTTTTAGGTATGGTATTAGATGGAATCTTGGGTAAGCACGTTTTGATATGAAGGGTAAAATAGGAAATGAAGATAGAGAAAACATTCTGAAAAGTGAGATCACTCGGTATAAGGTTGATTCTATTATCTCACTCCTCGTACTGCAATGATACATCAACATTCACTCGTCCCGTCACCGTGTGATTAGCCCGCCAAGTAATCCAACGGCTGTGCTGCGTGCTCAGCATTTGGGATGTGATGTGGTAAAATAATTGGGGACCACTAAACTTTGCTCCCTCTCACACGCGAATGTAAGCGGGCTAACCCCGCGGTAAACAAATCATTTTTGTATCTAAAATGGCCCAGTAGCAATCTACTTGTTAGTCGTAAGAAAGCGTCTCAACCGTATTTGGAATAATATGCCGGTTGCAATTTGGTGGTGCATTTGGAAAGAAAGGAATGCAAGGATCTTCAATAACAAAACAAGAAACTTGACAAGTATGATTAGAGATATTAAGATTTAAGCATTCTTTTGGGCGGAGGCTAATACTAAAATGCTCGGATTAATGGCCAACATGGTGATAGGACTATGGGATACTATCTCTCATTGATTTGGTTTGTTTTTAGTTGGTTCGTGATGTCTTTTGGCATGTTTGTGAATTATTTTGTTTCCCTTTCTATAGGTAGCCGAACCCTCTTTTTCGGTCTCTTTTCTTTTTTTTTGTATCGGTTGTATTTATTGGGTTGAGGTACCCCTCTTAAGTACCTTTATTTCAATGAATTTTCTATTGACTGATCAAAAAGAAATAAAATAATAAGAAAAGCGGATGGAGCAGCCGCAGGGGTTTAAGCCGAGCGGTATATTGTCCATCGGATGCTGGACTGGTTTTGCTATGAATATTTACGACATTTAGAATCTTAATTCTTAGATTTATGTCCGAGGTGTGGATGCCTATTTTATATCAGTAGTTGTGGACAGGCCGTTCAAAAGAAACATCTTACAAGTTTATGTGGTTTTGAAAGAGTTTTTTGGTTTCTAGTTTAATGAGCTTCGAATTTTCGGTTTGCTACCATTAGCTCATCTACACATCTATCTATATAATATAAAGCAAAGAGGTGTTTTGGTGAAGCCTATTTTTCGCGCGGATTTTCCGAAAATACCCTTAGTCTTTCTATAGTTACGTCTATTTCTTAAGACAAATTCCGTCTATCTCCTAAAAGAGCAGGGGAAAAAGAGGCTAGAAAGTTACTCGGACACCCTGAAAATGTCTGATTTACCCTTCCGTGTTTTCAATTTATTTTGCCTACGTCTTAATTAACTTTGTTGTAGATTCTCCAAACACGAGGAGCAAATTAGTAAAATTTTCGAAATTCGAGGGGCAAATAGGTATCCTTTATTTTTATCTTCGAAGAAACCATTGTTTCTTCTTCCCCTACGTTTTGAGAAACCCAAATCAAAGTTTCTTCTTTTTTTTCCACCGATTTCTTCATCTTCTTCGTTCTTTCTCAACTTTTAACAATTCTAATCAAAGAAACAAAAAATAGGAATCTGAATCATGCATCCTCATCACTAATTTTCGAATCTGAAACCCCAAAATACATCTGTATTCTCCTAATAGTTGATTTTTTCAAGGTCAAATTCTTGAACCAGTTGATTTGTGAATCAGATGAAATCGAGGATAAGAGAAGAGGTTCAATCGGCGGTGAGGAAATTGTTTTTTTTTTTTTTTGTTAATTTTGTTTAATTCGGTGAAAGAATTGCAACGCCTTTTCTTTAGGGTTGATAATGTTACAATTACCTCTTTTTTTTCAGGTGGAATATTGGATTGAAAATTTGAACTTAATTGGGTCAATAACTGAATTGGTTCATATAGCCTAGAAGTTAGATTGAAGTCCTTTAGTCTATTGTAAATCCCTAATAGCTTGGATTATAGATGGAGGTGGCGGTAATCAAACAGTGACGGCTGTTTATCCTTTACATTTCAAGCAGCTCTCTCATCTTGGGTTTTACCAGGTAACACTTAATACAATTTATTAATCTTTGTTCAATTTCCCATAATTTGTGATTTTGATTCAGCAACATTGAATTGCAGTTTTGGCTAAATTGGTTACTCTCAATTTCAATTTCCCGTAATTTGTGGTTTTGATTCAGCAACAAAGAATCGAATTTTTAGTTCATTAGTTTGTGGTTTTGATTCAGCAAGTTCAGAAACATTGAATTGCAGTTTTGGTTAGATTGGAATTTGATTGTATGGATGCTGCCTTCAGTCTTAGGAAATTGTTCTACATCAAATTAGTCTGTGCATAAAAATGGTTGCTACTTCTAAAGCTATCCCAGCAGATACTACATGGTTTAACATGAAATTATTCTACTCTTAGGTTGTAGTTTTAGATAGATATGTTAATTTATTTATTTTTGGTTTATTTGTTATGTATTAGTGTTGTAGTGCACAGTTATTGTATTAGCCTTTTGAGTTTGATTTTTAGAGTTTCAAATATGCTCAGGGTTGATTTGGTTGATGTAGAGTTAGGGTCATCTTCGTAAAACAGGTTTGCACACAATATTTGGACTTGGTTCGTTGTTGCATTGAGTTTCATTATCACCTACAGTTGGTCGACAAAATTCCTAGAAGAAATCTAGAAGTTTAACTTAATGGTTGAATCAATACTGGCTGGCTAGCTGGCTGTTTTAGAGTTGTTTTAGAGTTGGCTGGCTGTTATAAATTGTTTATCCTCTCATTATAGCTTCTGTATAAGATTAAGGGCCGTAGGCCTCTCCTTGAATTATAGCATGTAGTGTTGGGTCTTTTCTTCAGTTAGGTGCTTATAGATTCTTACTCCCTGTATTGTTCTGTTTTGACCATTCAAGTTTGTATAGGGTAGTGTAACACTATTTGCGTTTCTGGAAGCAAAACCATGGAGCCCGATACTCTTGGACAAAAACAGCTTCTTCATGTGGTAATAAAATTGAAAAAATTTATGTTCTGAAATGTGCATTGTACTCTTGCGTTGCAAGCTTCAGTCTCATTCTCATGTAATTTTCAGTTAATCTTGATATGCGCCTATGCCAGAGTTAATGCTTTTGATCAATGCAGTTCTATCCCATCCATCTTAATAGAGATTTCTGATTATTCTTTTCAATGAGTTTATGTAGAAGCCCAAGGCTAATCGAGGATAGAAGAAGAGGACAGGAAGCATAACGTCCTATATGTGAAAGAAAGCGTCAAACTTTTGTGTCGAAGGATGATGGGGTACCAAAGGAAGAACAACGTCATATCCGTGATTGCGAGAGGAGAAGTGCATTGACTGAAAAGGAAATAGAAAGAGATCTAGAACGTCGTCGTAATTCTTACATTTTTACACAGGTATAATCAACTAAATTTTTACAATTTACTATTAACAGAGGTACAAAATTAATTACTTCAGACATTTTCCCATTGCGCGAAGTGTTGATGTCATCTATTATCCCTGCCCCTCCTCCTTTCTCCCTCACCACTATCGTGTTTTTTTATCATCTTTATCCTCTTCACCTGCTTCCTTCACTCTCTTTGTTTACCCGGTCAGTCTCACTTCTCTCGTCTCCTCCTTTGTCAGTTCTCAAAGTTGCATTACCTTGAGCAGTA
>JAJJMA010336013.1:5435-17775 GCA_023529015.1 Papaver nudicaule
AAGTAATAGAGATTAATCTCAATTGGAATTCTTTTTATCATTATCTGCCAAGTGTTTTGTTAGCTCAAAAACACTTCAAGATAGAATCCAACAGACCTGAGATAATCTTTATCTTATTGACTCATTGAGGATCGTTAGATGGACCACAAAAGATATTTATGTGATATATAAGTCCACCTAAGAGATAAAGGAGTTTAGAGTTTGACTCAAGTGAAATTCTGAAAGAATATCCACTAAATCCGACACCAGCAAAGTAACCAACATTGGATTCGCGTACAGGTTCGCGAAATGTTCAGTCACTACCTCAATCATACACGCACTCTACATAGCAAGCACTCAAAGAAACCAATGGTGAAAAATTATACACAACGACAGAACCTATACATAAGGTGCCCAATCAGCTTATGCTTCAGTCCAACAATCCCACATAATATTTCCATCACCATATTCTCTAAATACCAAAACATAATACAATAGTTCTCTCAAAGTACCTTTAAAAACCATAAACACCAATGTATGAGACATGAGTTGCCCGACAGAAATAGTAATAATATTGGCTTGCATTTACGCAACCTATTTATAATATTGGACGCATTTACGCTCCTATCACAACATAAATATATGTATAAATTTGGAACTCACATCACATACCCAATCACCAGGAAACCCCCTTTCCTTTCATGCTTGCACAAAATAAAATTGAAACTACTTTCCAGTCAATGAAAAGAAGTAACTTTTGAAAAAGAAGTAAATACTCCCAAAACACAGATATTAGTTGTTTGAAGATCCAAACCCTTCCCAAAATGTAAAAGAAAATAGTTTTGTATTACGCACATATATAGATGGTTACAATATCATATAGTAGCAAAGATATGCATGCATTTCAAAATATATATAGCTTTATAAAACAAATAATGAAAACAGGAGAGTTCGTTATCAATTCCCACCTTATTTGAAGATGAGCCACGCTATACCTAATAGTCCTTGATCCACTGGTTCATCTTTCATATTGATCGATCGTTGTTAATTCGACTAACTGTTAATCACACAAATACTCTAAGTATCTAGATACTAAAATCAAACAAAACACATAACACAATATATCATACAAGTTCACAATTATTACCTAAGTGAAACTATTGATATCTCTAACTCTACTATTTATTCTTTAATCTATTATTCACCATTTATTTAATAATGAATAATCCATATACCACAATGATATGAATTATATGTCATTTCGAAGGTCTCGCGAAACTCTGCAACTTTGAAGAAGAGACCAAAAGCTAATTTGGACCCTAAGAGGTCCAAAAACCCACCCTAAGCCCATGACCGTGGGCCTAACCCGGCACGGGCCGCCAAATGGCCCGTGACACGTGTCACCATAATACAACTTGGTCTGACTCGGTGGCTGACGCACGAGTCAGAAGCTGACTCGGCTGACTCGGTCATCTTCTTCACCTCAAGAACCCTAGAAAAACAACCCCAACTACCTGACTTTCGAGAGCTCTAATTCTCTCAATTTTGATCCATTTAAGGCATGTAATAGCTCTATGGAAAGCTGGTTTAATTCTCTCAAACTTTCATGTTTTACTCTAGAGCTAAATCAAATTCTAACCTACCTCAAAAACGCCATAAATCCGCTACCTCGCATCTGTTTTTATCCAGATTTCCAGATTTAACAGTTGGTACTAAAATGACCGCCAAAAATTCAATACAACACTAAATGAAGTAAACTCGGCCAAAAATTCCATCTTTCATGTTATAACCAAAAATCAAATAAAATTATAAGTCAATGATAATCACGTCACAACACAGGGCAGAGTTTCATCATAACACTATAATCATTATAAGCTATGAAACTTGAGTTCTTCTATTCAATTTTCATATTTAACAAGTACCCAAATCACCAATAACACACTAGAATCGTTTATAACCCTCACCTTTCTTATTTGAACATGTTCCATCATCATCTCATCATCACCATCATCAATCAAGGTCATAGTTCTCTTTTCTTCTTCAAAATTATCATTCATAGTTCATCAAGTTCAACTTTCCATCAAGAATAAATAAGATTATTTCTAAATCATAACTCTAAGGATTTCTCTTCCAACTAATCTCTAAAACAATTACATAGCTCATATCATCACCATCAACCTAATCAATATGTAGTTTACCCTAATTATATTCTCTTTATTTTTCTCTCACAACCCTTCTACTACTAACACAACTTCCTTCCTTTCCTTCTCTTCTTTCCCGTCAATCTTTCTCTCTTTATCTTACAACCACCTCCACAATGACTCATCTTGTTAATTCTTCCTATAGCCTACACCACAACCTTACGTAAACAAAAGAAGATAAGTTACATGATTTAAATTCAAATAATTATTGTTACACTTTAGTTACACCAATTACTAATACCAAATCCTACAAATTACTAAGGGCTGACCGTATGAGCTTTACTGTTCCTAACCTTCTGAAATTACTAAGGGATGTCTAGTTCTCATCCTCATACTCTGATTTTCCGAGTGACCTAACTTTCGCGTCCGGTGACCGATTGACGCGTTCTGGTAGTCGATTTCTCGTAATTTTACGTGATCTATCTAATGATACTAAAATCATACTCAAATTATTATTTCATTAATTACTATATTTGGTGTTTGAACTCAATCAATTGAGTTAATACGCGGCGTAATTGTCATTTGACTAGTCTATAGTCATTGACCTGCTTGTGGGTCGTTACACATACGTTTGGCTTCTTTCATGCACTCCTAATGATTCTAGAAAACGAGATACATGTTCTCGAGCATTTCCAATACCATTATACATTGAGAATGAAGGTGTAACATATCCTTCAGGAAGAGGCTCACGTTGAACTTCAATTGGATATTGAGGTTGATGACGATGAAATAAATCTGAATTTTCCATGTTATGAGCTTGCAAGAGATTTTGAAGATCTTCACGAGTGACGAAGTTATGTTGAGAACCCGTGTTTTGTCCATGTGTGGTGTGAACACTAATTTCTTGGTCATCGGGGATGACATGGATCTGGGACGAGCTTGGTCTGTTGATGTTGAGAGGAAGCTTTGCACGAGTCATGATAGGGCTAACTTCTGGTGGTGCTAACCATTCTGAAAGAGTTTTCAAACAAGACAACAACTCTAGTTAAGTTTTTACCATGTTATTCTGACTCATGGCAAGCTCTTGTTGAGTCTTCATTAGATTCACCATGTTAGGTGGATTTTCAGTACTCCTTGTTTCTCCGGTGCGGGCCAAAGAGAAAAGCTTATGTGCGGCTTGAAATAGGAGTGTAAGGATTACCAGAAGTTGTAGAGGTGGTCCCTACAGGAGCGAAAGTGCTCCCCACAACATGAGGTAGGGTAACCACGACAGTAGTAATGGGAGATGTAACGTTTTGTGTGGCTAGACCAGCAGAGGATGTGCTGGCGCCACTGACTTGGAGAGTAGTGGCCCCACTTGTAGTGGATGAGGTTGTGGGACCACTGGTAACATTTGGAGAGTTGGTGTTCTCTGAACTCTGCCTTTTATAACTGAGATAATGACCTCCCACTGTGGTCGCCAAATGTTTTTAGGTGTAAAACAATAAAGAGAATCTGAGGGGTAAAGTGTGAAGTTGTAAGGGTATTCGAGATGTCAAGATCGAACAAGACTCGCCTAAACCAAGAAATGGTCGTTCGAGTATTGCTTCATTTACAAAAAGAGGAAATAGGGCTGGTTTAAGGGAGGGAAGCCGAGAAAGATGAGATCAAAAAATTGCTATGATTACTGTGATGTTGTGAATAAAGTTGCTAAAATAATGCTTAAGGAAGCGAGAATGGATATTCAGTTCTCACTAGATATTGAATACTGAATGAGAAGAGTTAATCAATTATCGATGAGATGAACTGATTGTACTGCACTGAATTGATTCTGATGAACCTCTTTCCAAACTGGGCGAGTGACCTATTTATAGCAATAGAATTCCAACTGATCTTGTAAGAAGTGGAAGAAGTGGAAGAGTGGGAGAGTGGAGTAAGTGGGACCACCTGTTAAGAGTCTTGCGCCTAATATTAGGGAAGACTAACAACCCACTTTCTCATCCCATCTTTCTAGCAACGTTCACACGACTTAGTTTCTTTTCCGTTGAGTGATTGTGCCGTTGCAATCACACGTGTCGTAGACCACCAAACCAAAACCCTAAAGAATATCCCCCCATGTAACTTACTTGATTCTCGTAAGATTTGTTAAGTCAAAGATGACTAAGTGCAATTCGTACCATTTAGTGTGTTGGTAAACTTAGGACTTTGCATGTAAATAGAGAATTAAGCGATAAGCTTGTGTATCTCCTTTAGGCTTTCTGGAGGTGGGCCATTCCTCTCAGAATTGGTCCAAGGATTGAACCGGGCAATCGCCATTTAGACCAATAAGAATAGTCTAAGGATTGATCTATGCAATCGCCATTTAGACCGAGGGGATTTCAGCAACCCTCTGTGGCAATGGTCAAGTAAATATGATTGCGTATGACGTGAACATGGGAAATTGGCTTGTGGCTTATAAAGCACAAATTCCCTGAGTAGTAGTGACATAAGAATGTCTAAAATAATAATAAGTGCATAGCCATGATCCATGATCAAGAAATGTAGCAATGATATAGAAGCAAGTCTATAATCAGGAGAAAAGTCAGGATATGCTAACACAACGTAGCCATGACCAAAAATGCATGAGCATTACCAATTCAAGACCCAAATGTAGGATACATGAATAAGCTATCTTACATAGCATAATAATATTAGTAGGAAGTCCACTATAGGATGTATAGGGATGGACTATGGCGTTAGGCCATGGTCAGATTTCTAGAGAGTTTGCACGTTACTTACTCTAAAAATCGTCCAGATCAGCCTATATTTCCTAAAATCATGAATTTTTAGTATGTTGTAGAAAACTTGCAGATGAACAACTTTCATGAATGAAGTTTTTCTTAAATCCTTACGGATTAGACCGCATCCATTGTTCTTTACAGTAATTCGTAATCTGTCATATTTCTGAATTTGATTAGGAAACCAAAACATTATGGATTCTATAATCAATTAGGATTTGGAATGGTAAAGAGAGACATGCCCTATAAATAAGAATGACTTCAGAATTAAGAAGTGAGACCATGGCATTAGAATATGGCCGCGTGATAAAAGTGGGCCATGGTATTAGACCATGTTCGATCAATAAAAGTGGGGCCGTGGCTCAAAACAACAAAAGTGGGGTCGTGTATAAGCTATGGCCAAGTGATGAAAATGGGGCCGTGGCCTAAGACACGGCCAAGCAATAAAAGTGGGGCCATAGCATAAGCTATGGCCAAGTGATAAAAGTGGGGTCGTGGCCGAAGCCACAGCCAAGCAATAAAATTGGGTCCATGGCATAAGCCATGGCCGAGTAATAAAAGTGGGGCCGTGGCCTAAGCCACGGCCAAGCAAAGAAGGATGTAGGCCATGACCAGCCTCAACCTCTCGTGCACCTTCGGCGCAGGGTATCTTTATGATTGTCCACACTTTATCTTCGACCAGCCTTTGTGCATATATAAGTTGTTTTTCTTTGTGTAGCCTCTTTGACTGCCTTTTGAATAATATATATTGTATGCAAGTGATATGATGTACGTGACGGCGGTTCTGGTGATATGATGTACGGTTTCTTGACCAAGCTGAATTTAGTGAAATGTGCAATTGCAGCTAAGGGAAGCAGAGATGTCTTATGAGTAGTCTAGTTTAATAGGAACGTATGATGAAATTCAAATGAGTTTGATTATTACCCATACTTAAATTCAGTTGAAGTCCACACCTCCCAAACCTAAGATATCGTTATAGGGGTTGTTCATTGTTTTCTAGTTCTTTTATCTCACTTCTTTTGTTTACTTGCTATAATATACCTTACGTTTCAAAGGACTAAAGGGGAGACTTCAAACGATTTGGTATCTTCTCTAAGAAATTGATGGAACTGGATGTACTGTCCTTACAGCCTAGTGAGACCCTTTTTAATTGGCCCAACTACAGACATTAGCATACCAGACATGGAATGTGCACGACAAACAACAGGTTACTCAATGGTTTTCAAATAGGAAACTTGTCACGACAGTCGTAAGAAGAGCAACTGCAAAAACAAAAAATGATCCGACAATGGATTTGCTCCACTAAGAAAAAGAATATATGAGTGTGAAAGCATAGAAAAATCCGGAGACATGAAAAATAGCGCAAGTGAACTTCACTGTTCCGCTCTTTCGGAGTGTCATCAATTTCCTATTCAAAGATATATAAGGCAGAAAACACTTGCCCACGCAGCTAGGGAGTGTACACCTTGTGATGTTGGAAATCCGTGGCTACCAATTACACGGAACCGTTTAGAAAGTGAAACACTTTGGGGAGACCTGTACATTCTTAACCATAATTTGGTTGATTCACAATCGTACATATACATGTTTTAAAGTTGCTAGCCAATTTAAAAAAGAAAACCTTCACATCGCGATTGGCATAGTCCGTGAACTCACAGAAACTTTCAAACAAAGAAATAGAAATGGCCAAACACATAAAGCTTGGTGTTTAGTATCAAGACTATGTGCATAAAATCAAAGAATCAACCGCATTACATGTGAGTTTCGTTCACTCCGAAATCAATGAACTTCAGAAATTTTACGGTTTCGGCTCGTGAAATTTTTGCGCTTTCATTTCCGTTACTAAATATCACGTTAATCCATTCTTAGTCAAGTCGCATTTACTTCGGCAGGTCCATTATAGATTTCAAACGCAAAATAAGAACTCAGATTCTTATATTAACAACCAAAGCAAGTAATTTAGTCAGTATCAAGCCAACGGCTGCCCGGGAACCATAGCCGAAACTTACCATCTGATCAATGTAATCTGATACCGGACATTCCAAAAGTCACTAAACTAAGGAGCTGAAATTATATTAGGCCGGATACATAACCCAAATTGGGGGGATATCAGTTCCCGCAAGTCCAAGCTCTATGGCATGGTATAGCATGTAGATCATTTTGTACCCATAGTGGTTACGATTTCCTACATGCCAGAACCGAAAAAGTAAGCATTGTAGTGCTTGTAGAATAATTTCATATCTTATGGGCAATTCAAGATTCAATAGTTAATAACTAATGGTGAAAGCATAGAAAAATCCAAAGACATGAAAATGTAAATGTGCATCATCTTAAACTCATTTTTATCATAAACAAGTTTTTTAACAAAAATATGATTAACTCGCATGACACAAAAGTTTGCAAAAATAAATTGAATAAAAATAAACTACCCACCATGTATGGCTCTGGATACAAATTTTACAACCACAAAATTATTGATCAATTACTTAATTGGAATTAATCACCAGAAGAAATCTGTTTTTATTGGAGAAAATCCATAGATCCAAGACTAATGTAGTCGGTTAAATTGTAAAGCATTCAAGATAGATCGTACTGCATCATCAACATTTCTTTATTAACGGGCATTTCACAATAGACATATATTCGGCATAGCAACTACATTAACATTTATGCATCAAGGTCCTACTTGTACATTCCTTGCATCTCCCATAACCTTCAAGAGTAATAAATCAAGACCTTGCCCATAAAACATATATTACTACGATAAAGTCAACCGTTTGCAAAACCCATCTCTGCTTGTAGTGGCCTACTCCTGTAAAATTAGAATTAGAATGCCTATGGATCCTCGATAAAAATTTGAGATACGCTAATAGATAATTGTATGTTTTCACTGCCGATCAATTAAGAATAAAAAGTGTACGTCTTTTCCACTAATGCTGAAAACATCCTGGACCTGTAATTCATAAACAAAAGAAAAAGATGACAAACAGAATATCTTGGAATGCATGATTCACATGAAATAAATGATGCCATCTTAATGAGAAAACGACATTACCGACAAAGGCATTTCCGCCATAAATGACCCGGAGTTGTTTGAAATCATCAACATCACTAACATTTCATCATATGGAATTCTATTCACAAAAAAGGGTGTAAAGGCAGAGATGTTGTATGCAAAATGCATGTAGAAAAATGGAACCACTTTCATTCACAAAAGCATATGTATGCAAGAATTTACATATTACCACATCAATTACACTAACCACCTTTTAAGTATCGGCGTATACATTTCACTGCCAGAGATTCTTGGGCAGTCATGGCTTTCCTACATGTAACTGTGGATATAAAAATTCAAGAGTAAAGACAACAAAAACAGAAAAGTCCAAAGAGACTGTATCATACTTTTAAAGGAAATCGATTCACATAAAATAAAGTGAAAAAAAGAGGTAGAACCCAAATTGTACGAAATCCGTCTTTAAAATTCAACGAACCGATTCCACTATAGTTACTGCATAAAGGTATCAGAACTAAATTTCTCAATGGTATGTGGTGGAGAGTTAACAGAGACGCATCCTCGCGGATTTCCTCTTAAAGTATGACTCGACATCCGAGTCTCAATGAAAACCTCAGAAATACCGCAGCTCCAGGCCTGCCTAGAGCTCTCTGAGAAGCATACAACAACCTAAACACATGTAGGCAGACCACACTCTAAACACAGAATGGTCTAATATACCATGGATAAGCAAGCCATGACTTACAACGCGCTATAGCGCAAGCGCACAAATACGCCATAACAAAAGTGCACAAATACGCCATAGCCAAAGTGGCATAGCCTGAATACGAAAAGATTAGCCTTAGTCAGACACCAAGGCCTAGCCCCTAGGCATGGCGCCATAAACCATGGCGCCAGAACACATCTGGCCTTGGCCAATGGCCAAGGCCGTGGTCCCAGACCATGGCGCCATAAACTATGGCGCCACAACTAAGCTGGCCTTTGCCAATGGACAAGGATGTGGTCTCCTAGACCATGGCGCCATGAGAATGGCACCACTGGCCAAGGCCGTAGTGCAAATGCTGTGGCGCCATGATGCATGGCGCCACGAAATCCGACCTTGGCCCAAGGCCAAGGTCGTTGCTGCTACACGATGGCGCCATGAGTCCCTGGCCTTGGCCAGTGGCCAAGGTTGATGCTATACGTCCACTATGCGTGTCTCTAAAGCGCCACACTCACGTTGGCCACAAAGTCATGGCCACACGACGCTGTTCAAACTCAACACAACCGTGCAATATCTGCATACCACTCGAGATATCAAAACATCACACGGGGGGATAACTTTAGGGGTATTGGTATGGCGGTCTACGGCAGTTAGAAAGAAACTGATAGAGATGATGGACAGTTACGAGAAGGTGGTGCTGAGTGGACATGTTCTACACGACTCTAGCAGTTACAGAGCACAACTCATGTCCTCCACTCTTCCACTCTCCCACGACTTCCACCTTTTCTGTCGAGAGATCATGGTGAGTTCAACACTATAAATAGAGGCTTCCTCTATCTTCCAAGGCAGAACATCTTTCTAGAGCATTCATAAACATTCTCATAGCCAAAACACCTGAGTAGTACAACACGCTTCTAGCCTTGGAGATTTCCAGCCAACCTTACGACGGAGATCCTGAACTCTTACACCCAAAACACACATCCTCAACCTGATCTCAAGTTTCTTCGTTTTTTCCCTCCCTAGATCAACCTATATCCTCTTTGTGACTGAAACAAGACTTGAACGGCCATTGACTTGGTTTAGGCTCATCTTGTTCGACTTTGATCTCGAGCACTACGAAAGTACCCAGAGACGGTGCATTGTTTTTCAGGCAAAAACATTTGGCGACCACAGTGGGAGATCAATCTCTCGGTCCCAGAAAACTTTCTCAAAAATGGTTGAACTTAGGTCAGGATCAGATACCAAAAACCCCAACTCTTCAACTGACGGTGCTGCAACCTCCAATGCAATACCTACCAACCCATCTACATCCAGCGTTGCGCCTAACATTCCCGTTACTCAAGATGCTTCCCCTTCGACACCTGCCGTCCCGGCGACTCCCGTCACCCCGATGACTCCGCTGCTCCAACCAACACCTCTGGCAAAAACCCTTCCTCCAATGTCAAGATCAACGCTCCTATTGAAAAGGGGAAGAAAAGGCCAAAAGCATTAACCATGGATGAGTTGGCCTAGCGCCAAGACGCACTCGCAGAAAGTCAAGGCAAGATGTTCGACACTCAACTAGGGATCCTGGCTTGCCTCAAAACCCTAACCTCGAAGCTGTCGAGTTCACCAGTCAAGGAAACCCCTGAGACTGTTGCTGCTGGTGTCCACTCCGCTGTCATCCACATCCAAGACGACGAGACACCTCATATCCCAGAGGAGTCTCGCCAAAGAGAAGAACAACCACCCCGCTACGTCACGGCGGACGACTCGGATAGGCTACTACGAAGTCGGGAAAAAGAGATGGCGCTACCTGTCTACCAGCACCGACCACCATACCCGTATGAAGTGCAGAAGATTGCTCTCCCCAGAGGGTATGTTTCTCTCATGTTCTCCTTATATGACGGGACTGGAAATGCGCGTGAACACGTCTCACGATTTTTGGAGTCATTGGGAGAACACGAATACAATCACGTATTAAGGCTCAAGGAATTCTTAAAATCTCTCAGTGAGAGAGCCTACACCTGGTACAATAACCTCGCTCCAAGCAGCATTGGCACATGGGGCGAGATAGTGAACGCGTTCTACCGCAAATACTTCTTCGTGTCTGAGCAGGTGACACTATCAGACCTCAGCAGAATGTTCCAGAGACCCAGCGAGCATCCAAACGACTACGTCAAGAGATTCAGAATTCAAGCTCTCGACTGCCATGATCCGAACGTCACGGAACTACAGCTGGTAGAACTCTGGATCAACGGAATGATTCCGGTCTACCTAGCTCTCTTGGAAAACCTCCGCTTCCAGACCTTTTCCGAACTTCATGAAGCTGCAAAGAGATCCGCCACCACTACACCTGCCCTATTAGAAAGGGCTAAACCGCTGAGGAACGAAGAAACCCGCGCCACTCGTGGTGACAGAAGGCTAATCAACAAACAGTACAATAGCAGTCTACCATCTATGGGCGCCATCAGCGAAGGAGGAAAAAGAAAGAGCCCTGCCACAGAAGTGACACATCCAAAACGTACTAATTCAGCTCCAGGAACCCCAAATAAGAACGTGAACCAAGGAGGGCCCCAACAACCGGAGATGCGGAGGTAGAAGGCTAGACCAGAGGTACCTGACTACCCGTTCCCCATGGAGGAGGTACTAGAATTATTAGACACTTGGATCCAGGACGGGGCCATCGAACTCCCTCCAGTACGACAACCCCCTACGGCTGAGGAAGTAGCAAGTCCAAGGTATTGTCGCTACCACCGAGTCACTACCCACTCTACCAGAGATTGCTTTAGCCTTAAGCGAATCTTCCAAGCCAAAGTGGAATCCGGTGAGTTACACCTGGGAAACGAAGGTGTATACCAAGACCCTCTGCCAGTTCGAGCATTTACTCTTCCCGAAGAACCGGTAAACAAGAGAGTGGAGGGGATAGTGTACCAGTTATGCGAGACTCTCTGTCTCTCGAAACCACAGCGGAAAGACATGTTCATGGCGCTCAACATGGTAGTTTCAGGAAAGCGCCTACCCTTCTAGAAAGCTGATGAGCAGACAAGATCCAAGCAAGAGGAGCCAACAGAAGGACAAGGCTGGGGAATTCTCACAACCGCTCGCCTCTTCCATGCTGAATTCTCGAAGACACTCGTCGACCCTGGGTGCCCAGTGAACATCATCTCGGTCAAGACTCTTAGGGCCGCTAACATCCCTCGCAGTGAAGCCATCCATGCCCCTGCTGTCATCAAGGGCCCGAATGGGGTCGAGGTACGCACCTATGGGTGGATCGACCTCCCAGTAGAAATCGCCACGTTTCCAACCGTAACAGAGTTTCACATTGTCAAGGGAGACGTCGGGAGCGACATGGTGTTGGGACGCCCATGGGTCTACAACAATCAAGAGACGCTTCCTCAGGCGTTTATAGAGCAATTCACGCAAAGGGGCAACACCACAAAGGCAATAGCTGTGCTACCAGCCGGACTCAAGGTAACAAACGAGAGCTCTCTCGGCAAGCAAGGTACTCCATTCGTCTCCCCTTTACATGATAACCCACATTCCCCAAACCATTGGGGACTCACCACCGAAAGACCCGCTAGAGAGGAAAACCCCGAGAAGGCCCCGGTGGACGTAGGCACAACTATTAGAATTTTCATCAAAGCTCCTCAAGAGTCTGGAATTGCTCGTGGTAAGCTATGCAGCGTTAAAATCAAAGGGAAGGGCGAACCAGTACCATATGTTATACCACCTGAAGTCTTGGAAACCATCCCAGACTTCGAGGAAT
>JAJJMA010336013.1:27775-37991 GCA_023529015.1 Papaver nudicaule
TATTTACGTCGTCATCCAAGTTACCCTCACTTTCGAGCTTTTCAACATTCTCCGCGCTAGCAACACTGGCGTGGCCCCCATGATCCTCCTTCTGCGAACACAAGACCGAGAATTGTTAGTTAAACACTAGCAATACGAAGACAAACCCTAAAAAAAAAAAAGGGACTGTCGGCAAAGGCGGCCAGAAACAGTAAGACTCACCTGCATGAGTTCACGATCGACAGCCTCACTGGGAGAAGAAGCATGGATGCCGGCACCAGTTGACTCATCCACCTCAACCCCCACGGCCACAGCTGGGGACTCCGCAACGTCGTCGTGCACCTTCGCCGCAAAAAAAAATCAAGCAACTAAATTATAAAAGAGACAGACGTAACAAGGAACTCCACCAAGACGCGAACAATTCACCTGAGATGGAAAGGGACACGAGCCCATCACCGGGGAAGGATCAATAATGCGACCCTTAGGTAACTCCATCATGTTACTCTTAATCCTCTTCTTAGGTTGGACGACCGGAGGAGGCGCCATCTATTACCAAAGAAAAGAATCCCAGCTAATAAAGGCGAGACGCATAAAAGCGTATATGTGAGCATTCAAAAAGGGGGTTTACCTGGGGTGTCACAGTGAAGGTGGGCCTGTCATCTGTGTTCACCTTTTTTCACGAAGTTGCCCAGCCAACAAAGTGTAATCCCAGAATTTGCTGAATTCGGGAGTGACCCTCATCAGTCTACCAGCAACCAAGAAGATGACCTTCCTCCCAGGATCCTGAGTAGGGTCTAAGTATTCGCGTAAGTCGTCCTTAGAAGGAGGGAGGGAGTGATCCAAGGACACGTCTTGATCGAATCCCATGAACCGTGCTGCTCTGTCAATGTTGTACGCCTACCTCACCAACTCGCCCTGATAAAAGCCAAGGATGAAACCCGAGACGCTACTACACATGAACACCTGCTGCCCTTCGTCCTTGATGTTAGTAACACCGCGAGATCCGGAACGCAAGACGACTTCCTCAGTCACTGCAGCAGTCTGGAGTTGAAAGACTCTATCATCAGGAATGCTACACCACGGACGAAAACATACACTCTTCCTTATCCAAAAGATCTATTAGCTTCACTGAATCCTTGGGTTGCTTATCACTCCACCACATGATTCTCGCGTGCTCCAACGAATCTGAAGGGAGACCATCCTGCGGAGCATACTCCACATAATGTTCCCACAAGAAGGCCTGGAGGAAGGGAAGGTTGACAAATGACGAAATACGACCCGTAGAAGAACTAGACATGTTCCTGGCTAAAGCACTCCGATGCGCATACTGGGACCCAAGGAACAAGATACCAATCGGCAAAGGTATACCCCGAGCTAGCCAAATAGCATATGGGACGAACAGGCTTCAGCGTCCTGACAGGATCATCCTCGAATATATCCCGCGACAACCAGAGTGTGAGGAATGCTGCTATAATCTTGGTGTTGCTGAGAGCGTCACTCCTACCTCCAGACGAATACCAGTAATAGATCCACCTGGTATAATTCTCATCGGCCGAGGCATTAGGTAAATGAAAATCCCTAATCTTTGTATTTATTTCGTCAACCACGACATCGCAAGGGAGCCCCGTATAGTTCCTTGGGAGCTTCCCGGGTATCGGAAGATGATACAGAGCTGATACTGCCTCCAAAGAAATGGTGAGCTCCCTGAAGCCCATGACAACAGTATTTGTGGACTCACACCAACGAGAGGCAAAGGCGACAACACCGTCAACGTCTACATGCACCTTCAGCTTGCCAGACACCCTCACCGCGTGTGCAATCCCAACTTCTTCTAAAATATTATACACCTTCTCGTCATTCAACATGGAATCCAACCAAGGGATCCACTGAGCCAGGGGAGCCCTACGAGCGCCAAAATCAATGGAAGAAGCCCCATATTCACCTCGTTGCAAGGAAAACCTAATGATCTCACCAGGTGCAACAACTGACGACGGAGGCCTGGTCTTACTATTATACTTCGGAGCAAAACGGGCCCCTGGATCGACTCGGCTCACAAGTGGAGTACTTCTCCTACCAATCTCTTTATATGCATCAAAGAACTTATCCTGAGCACTAGGCGTCCCAACGATAGAAAGCACAGGAGTAGCGTCATCACTTCGCTTTCTCTGTAACACGCGATCAGTTCCAAGTAAGTTACTACATACTCGTATACACATAGTAGTAATCACTCTCTTAATAGCATGAATAGTTATGCATACACACTTACTAAAGTATACATGCAACACCACAATATGCTATTATATATATAAAATAAATAAATAAATAAATAAATAAACAATAATAACATACGATAATTTTTATGCATGAGTATGAGTGGCGCCATACCCATGGCGCTACCAAGTTAGCCTTGGCCCTTTGGGCAAGGCCGTGGCAGTCCCAAAACCATGGCGCCACAACCTGTGGCGCCATTAACCTGTCCCTCCCCCACGGAGGCACATATATGTCCATGCCGTATATATATATGACCGTATATATAAAATTAAAAAAAAAAATACGACAAAACCCTAGGTTACCAAAACCCTAGATTACCTTGTTGCTCCTTGTTGTTGCTCCACTTGATGACATGGTGAAAGAGGATCAACAAATACAGTTAAAGAGAGTAAGTCAAAAAGAAAGAGAAAAAATACTGCTCTGGAAAACCTTCTCTCTTTTTCTTTTCTTTGTTAAAAAAACTCAACCTAGGCATGTATATATATATACATATATATTGAGTCCTAGTACCAGCAAAACTCCTAAAAAGGGAAAGAATGACACGAGGCCCAAGTCCTTTCTTAAATTCCGCCATCCCTAGGGCTGGCGCGTAAAAAAAATGCGGATTTCGAGGCACGACAGTCATGGCGCCATGACCACAGCCGTCCGCACTGCATCCCATGGCGCCATGGCCACCCCCTTTCGCTCTTTCACCCACACACGTAAAAAAAAACTGATACTGCCTCCAAAGAAATGGTGAGCTCCCCGAAGCCCATGACAGCAGCATTTGTGGACTCACTTTAAGAGAAATGGGAATGCACTTTAAGAGAGATGCGGGGGTGGTTATGCACTTCGTGTTTGCAAATACATGCTTGGAGGATATCTTGTAAGTGTCGTGTGGGTAACACTATTCGCGGCCCGTGGAATGAGAAAGAGAAAGGGATCGATTTCTTGGTCCATGGAATACAGTGTCCAACTCCTGTTATTGCAGACAATGAAGGCTTGGGGGATGTCACAACAGATGTGCCTAACCTTAATCTTGAGTTGTTGGATAGGGTGATGCAAAGCCAAATCGTAACAGTCTCCAGCATCCCTGCTAAGTGTAAGCTTCACTTTGCTAGAACTTTCAATGCTGTCATTCAGAGGGTTGTTCGCAATCCCGATGATATATCTTTGTGGATTCAGATGCTTCTTTTTCCCATCTGCACTCTCCGTATTTACTTCCCCAAAGGTAGAGAGGATAAGCGGTCCGGCAACAGGAAAAAGAAGCAGATTGAGGCTATACATCTTGCTTTGAATCGTTGGTCTGAACCCGATGGCTGTATTACCTTGCTTCACAGAGCCTTAGAGGAACAATCTGCTTTACAAGAGTCTTGGCATCATAACAAGAAGAAGAGTCAGGTGAAAACTCAGGAGGAACAAGAGGCTGCCAACATACGACTTTGTCGTAGGAAGTTAAGCAACGGGTTATATACAACTGCTATCCGTACCTTGACTTCTAGTGGCGTAGCTCCTTCCAACTCAGGGACTTTGCATAAATTGCAAGCCAAGCATCCACATGCGCCTCCCCCGTTGATACCTGCAGACCCTATAGTACAACCATCCTTCATTGCGTCTAGGGATTTGGTCCTGAATAAGATGAAAAGTTTCCCTAAAGGGACCTCGTGCGGAAGAGATGGACTTCGGGCCCAACACTTGATCGACGCCTTGAGTGAAGCCGCTGCAGCTGTGTCAGATGAGCTCATCAATTCAATTACTGAGTTGGTGAATATATGGCTCGCAGGTGGTTGCCCTTCGGTTTTGGGGAAGTTTGTGGCCTCGGCTCCTCTCACTCCCTTACTCAAGCCAGGAGGTGGCATACGTCCTATTGCGGTAGGACTAGACGTCTAGTTTCCAAAGTCGCTGCTTCTCATGTTGGTAAAGCAATTGAGAGCTACCTTAGTGACTACCAGTTTGGAGTGGGGGTGCCCTGTGGTGGAGAGGCAATTCTTCATGCTGTTAAGAGACTTCTTGAGACGAAGAGTGATTCTACATCTACTTCGATGCTTCTTGTGGATTTCTCCAATGCCTTTAACCTTGTAAGCAGATCTGCAATGATTAAAGAGGTAAGGGAACATTGTCCTTCTATCTCTAGGTGGGTAGAATTTTGTTACGCGGCTCCTGCTAGACTGTATTATATGGACAAGACTCTATTGTCAGCACAAGGAGTACAACAGGGGGATCCTCTTGGACCCATGTTATTTGCTTTAACTCTACACCCCTTGATCCACAGAATTGCAGAGTCTTGCCCTTTGGATCTGCAAGCATGGTATTTAGACGACGGGACCCTAGTCGGTGACACACTTGTGGTGGCCAAGGCCTTGGAAATTATTCAGCAGGAGGGTGTATCTCTAGGGTTGCACCTTAACGTTTCCAAGACCGAACTCTTCTGGCCTTCGGTTGATTGCAGAGGGTTAGCGGAGGGGGTTTTTCCTTCTAATATATGCCGGCCTACTGAGGGTCAGAGCTATCTTGCGTTATAGGCTTGGGATTCCTCTTTTCGAGGTAGGAGAAAGTTGCACCAGTTGTGGTAGGGAGATGGATATTTTTGGGGACCATGCCTTACATTGCTCGAGTGGTATTGGTCTCAAGTATAGACATGACCTGGTTCGTGATGCCTTTGCTGATATTTGTTATCGTGCGGGTGTCTCAGCTAGGAAAGAGGTTGATTTGGGGTTCATCTCTTATACCGGTGTAGCTTTGAGACCTGCTGATGTCTTGGTGTATAACTGGGATAATGGACATGATGTGTGTATGGATATCACAGTAGTTTCACCTTTTACAGGTGTTGGAGTGCGTGCTTTTGTTCCGGGCAAGGCAATTGATGATGCTGGCATTCGCAAAAAAGACAAATATCTAGAGAAGTGTACCTCTCAGGGCTTCGGTCTTGGTGTATTGGCTTTCTCTACCTTGGGGGAGATGGGCAGTGACACGGTGGAGTTTCTGAAAAGATTACGCAACTACATGGCTAGCCATGATGGGAATGTCGTAGTTGGGGATTTTCTTTTCCATAGGATAGGAGTTGTACTTCAAAAAGGGATTGGAGCTCAGCTTGTCGCTAGACTCCCATCCAATTCTTGTAAGCTTCTTTCAGTTGATGATGATTAATAAAAGATGAACTCTTTTTTTTTTTTAAAAAAAAAAAAAAACTTTCTCTGTATATATAAGCTTGCTTTCAATTTTCAAGGTCATTAACACTAAGACCTGATCTTTTGTAAATCTCTGCTAAAAAAAAAAAACCTAAGACTATTAGGATTGCTATCACCATCCGAGTGCTTAGTATGAAACATTACTGTTCCACACTAACCAGGGGACTTAATGTAGATGGTGAAAAATAGAAGAGGGACAAAAATGTAAAACAACTCTCTGATTATGCCTTACCTAAAGGCAATTGCCTACTTAGGCGCATCTCTATAGCTCAGAATGCAACCTATTCTACGAGTTGAATATACTCTCTATGATTTCTCCCTTATAACTCCCGATGGAGAGGATAATATCATGGTGCAGTACCGTTAACCTCACCGATATGTAAACCCATCAATTTACTTCATGTCGACATCGCCTCGAATTCCTCGATATCAGAACTAAATTGATCAATGGTATGTGGTGGAGAGTTAACAGAGACGCATTCTCGCGGATTTCCTCTTAAAGTATGACTCGACATCCGAGTCTCAATGAAAACCTCAGAAGTACCGCAGCTCCAGGCCTGCCCAGAGCTCGCTGAAAAGCATACAACAGCCTAAACACACGTAGGCAGACCACACTCTAAACACAGAATGGTCTAATATACCATGGATAAGCACGCCATGACTTACATCACGCTATAGCGCAAGCGCACGAATACGCCATAGCACAAGTGCACAAATACGCCATAGCCAAAGTGGCATAGCGTGAATACGAAAAGATTAGCCTTAGTCAGAAACCAAGGCCTAGCCCCTAGGCATGGCGCCATAAACCATGGCGCTACAACACAGCTGGCCTTGGCCAATGGCCAAGGTCGTGGTCCCAGACCATGTGCCACAACTAAACTGGCCTTGGCATTGGCCAAGGCCGTGGTCTCCTAGACCATGGCGCTATGAGAATAACGCTATATCAAAACTGGCCTTGGCCACGTAGTGCAAATGCTATGGCGCCATGATGCATGGCGCCACGAAATCCGACCTTGGCCCAAGGCCAAGGTCGTTGCTGCTACACGATCCATGGCACCATGAGTCCCTGGCCTTGGCCAATGGCCAAGGCTGATGCTATACGTCCACTATGTGTGTCTCTAAAGCGCCACACTCACGTTGGCCATAGAGTCATAGCCACACGACGTTGTTCAAACTCAACACAACCATGCAATATCTGCATACCACTCGAGATATCAAAACATCACACGGTGGGATAACTTTAGGGTATTGGTCTGGCGGTCTACGACAGTTAAAAAGAAACTGATAGAGATGATGGACAGTTACGAGAAGGTGGTGCTGAGTGGACATGTTCTACACGACTCTAGCAGTAACAGAGCACAACTCATGTCCTCCACTCCTCCACTCTCCCACGACTTCCACTTTCTCTGTCGAGAGATCAGAGTGAGTTCAACACTATAAATAGAGGCTTCATCTATCTTCCAAGGCAGGACATCTTTCTAGAGCATTCATAAACATTCTCAGAGCCAAAACACCTGAGTATACAACACGCTTCTAGCCTTGGATATTTCCAGTCAACCTTACGACGGAGATCCTGAACTCTTATACCCAAAACACACATCCTCAACCTGATCTCAAGTTTCTTCGTTGTTTCCCTCCCTAGATCAACCTCTATCCTCTCTGTAACCGAAGCAAGACTTGCACGGCCATTGACTTGGTTTAGGCTCGTCTTGTTCGACTTTGATCTCGAGCACTACGAAAGTACCCAGAGACGGTGCATTGTTTTTCAGGCAAAATCAGAAAAAGATTGTCTCTAAATTACAATGAAAAGATTTCAATTATCATAACCACCATGTAAATAAAGCAAAGCAAATGAAGCAAGATTGGTGAGAATGGTGAGAATATTACTGGAAAATAAGATGCATTTGAAATAACCACCACGTGTCGTTCTTTGACGATTAACGCTCGAACCTGAAACAGGGAAATGAATTAAAGACTAAAGTAACCCAAAATAAAGCCTTGAAAGTAGAAAGTAGCGATATTGACATGAGACCCACCCTTGATAACCGATAATTGTCTAAATCCACGGAACACATGATGAAGAAAAAATACAACCCATTCAAAAATCATATCACCATGTGAAGTAAGAGAAAGACGGTGCTACAGAAAAAACGAATCAAACTAATGTTTTTCAAAAACTGCAGTTCAACTGGGACGAAAGGAAAATGGTGTTGTAGTTGTTTAAATTTGAAGTTGGTTTCCATGTTTTTAGGAACCTAAATGGAGATACACTCGTGGGATCAGTTGAATAACACAGGTGTAAGCAAAAAATGATGACACATTTTGGAGTTTTGAAAGTTTTTAGAGAATCAAATTTGGAGAGATCAACGGCCAGATTTGTCTCAGAGTCAAAGGACGGTGGATGTTGTAGGTAGGCAACTGTGTTTTAGTATATTGTGTTAGAGCATAGCTCGGTTGAACCCACTGATGTTGCTATCTCAAGTCAGTTGTCAAGTTTATGAGACAAAAACACAAACCTTGATAAGTTTACTCTACAACTCAGACTAGGATAGTTCTAGGTAATCGAGACGAAGACTGATGAAGACGAAGACCGAAGCTTACTACTTGATAAATCATAACGTCCTCGCTGAAGGCTAGAAAGGTATTTCCTTTCCGTATCGTTTTTACCATTTCTATCATACCAATAGTCTATGATGTTGTTTATATGATCCGAAGGTATTCTCGGATTTTCGCCTTTGTATTAGTCACACTTGTGATAACATGTATAGGTAGAGTATGTTGAGTTGTCTCTTGAAATGACCCCAACGGTGAACGCGTACATATGTTGCCTGTGGCATTTCAGAGAACGAGCTAAGTCTGTATGAACGCGTACATACAAGTTCAAGAATTCTCCTAAATTCTCCTGAACTCTATGCACTGCTCTGTGAACGCGTTCATATAAGCCATACGAAAACGTCCAACTTCCATATCTTGAAGTTTTCGGTCTAGGCATGATTAGTTCTCGGACTTGTCGTGACTTGGCCCATGGAATTCAATAACTTAATCCAAGCGATGTTCAAACTAAGTATTTGGACCAGAAGTCGCAAAGCGATGTCCAAACAAGCATTGGACCAGAAGTCGCGGACCTTCAAACAAGGTTGAGTTTTCTTTAACTTTTGGCTTAGTCCAAAGTTCTTAGAAGATTGAGAATGGGTATTCAAGCTATGGACTTTCCTAGTTCCGGAACTTGCTTGAGCCCTACTCAAGGTTGCTTAAACTTTAAGCAAAGCCTCCCTTGGTGATCACTATAAATAGATGACCTTCTGCAGGATACAATCTCAATCCTCTACACATCTGTGTATCCTTGCATAAAGTTTGGTCGTCATCTCAAAGTCCTTTTAGGACTACGACTATTGAAACACTTCACTTGAGGACGTGAAGCACAGGTCGGAAGTCAAATTCCATCATGTATCTTGGGTCGATTGAATTCTTTCAATCTTATCACGACCAAGATCTGATAGAAACTTCGTAAGGTAGATCTTGTATCGTAAACCCTAGAAGTTCCCAACGCAAATTCACGAACTAGGTTTCATACTAAGTTCGTCACGCGTTTGGAGGTAAAGTTGTTTAGGCTAGATCAATAAGCCCTATTCAAGATATCGATTTCCATTAACCTTGACTTTAAGTCTAAAGGAAATCACAATTGTATTCTTGTTTGATTACTTGGATACTTTTAGGCGTCTTGTTAGAGGCAGGGTAGCGCTAGTCTTCACGAAGAGAAGTGGAGCAACTCCTAGGCCTGTAAAGGACGTCAGCTATGGGAATCAAGTACGTAGGCTACTGCGGGAACCAAGAGACGTAGGAGCACATTGGTAGCTGAATTGCTTGTAGGGTGAATTCAATCTCGATACAGTCCAGTCCGAAGTCTGAGAGTAGGCTAGCGTCTGTATACCGTTCATACTAAGGGTGTTCACATCTGGACGAGGTCCCGGGGTTTTTCTGCTAGGTTTGCAGTTTCCTCGTCAACAAAATTCTGGTGTCTTGCATTACTTTTCCCTTCCGCATTATATTGTCTCTGATCTATATAATAGAAGTAATTGCAAGTTTGTTGATTCATAACCTTTGAGTGAATCCATCTCTATTGAGATCTACGAGAACTACGTTCTTGTTAGGGTTCGGTTCTCTGAACTATACTCAGGTTGTTGTTTGAATATTGATTTGTCAGATCGTTCAAACAACCATAATCAACTAGGTTCACGAAAACAAAAAGTTGGTGGTGTATCTCTATATCCCCGCTTTTTCAGTTGGTATCAGAGCAGGCAAACACCTTAAAAACGTAATTGTTTGTGTTTGACACTTTCGTGATCCTATGGCTACATGTTCTCTTAAGCATGTACCACCAGACATTGCGAAATCAGATCTTGATTTCTCTGCCTCAGACCTTATTTTGTCTGTCAGAAATCTTCTTTCTACCAAAAGAAATTCAAGTTGTTTAAATATCTTCGATGATATAAGCAAAGACCTCTTTAATCTTCAGTTCAATGTAGACTACATTTTTAAGAAAGATGAAGAGAGAGCAAAACAACTTGAAAAATTCATCTCTGATAACTGTCAGATAGAATTTGACATTAATACACTAATAGAGACTTCCTCTTGCCTTTCCGATGGATCATCAAGTGCTGAAATCACTGTAAGTATGTCATATCCTTCCTTCATAAAGAATAACATCGTTATGCGCCATATATTGCAAAACAAGACAATAATCGTATCATATACGCACCTCTCAAAAGAAATTTCTAGAAGGGGTAAGTCATATTGGT
>JAJJMA010336016.1:3770-27131 GCA_023529015.1 Papaver nudicaule
AGAGTGTTTTGACAATCTTGTCCCTCTCTCATTTTTCACCATCTACACTTAGCATTTGTGGGAGGTATCCCATGTTTTCAGGGTGATATCCATCTTTTTTTTTTGAGCAGTAACGAGGGTATTGTCCAACTCTGAGTGTGGGGGTAGGTGAACTTGTTGACCCTTTCTTCCATGATGTGCAAGGATTATGCACGTGTTTCAGGTACTATCTTTCCAACTTCTTTAGCTGAGTTCTCTTATTATCTTTTTATTGCTCTTTAAACATTGAGGACAATGTTAGATTTAAGTTGGGGGGTAGGAAATTGAATTTTTTTGTATGTTGTATATTAAACTCCAAATTCGAGAAACTTGTGAATTATTGAGGACGAACACTGACCATTCTAAGTAGATGGAGACGTTAACTTTTCAACTATAAGAATTGGTGGGCCCGCGAATGGTTTATTCATGTTTGAACACATAACTCAGGTGTTAGAAATAGCATGATGATCGCTTTTCTATTATGAACTTTATGTAACTATGCCTCGGGATTAGTCGTAACCATATTACTTTCTTTTTATTTTTGCATTTTTGTCTCTAAGTAATTTGGTGGGGCACCATAATCGACTTGTTATCGCCGCTAAGATGATGGTTGAGATACCAAAAATAATAATAATAATAATAATAATAATAATAATAATAATAAAGCTAACGACAGGTATTTCACCATTTGCAGGGGGAGGAGTCTCATCTTTCACACCGGGGCTTGCTCTGACTAAAGCTATTGAGAAGAAGCGAAACAAGTATCTTGAGATTTGTAAAGCTAATGGTTACAATTTTGGTACTTTAGCTTTCACTACCCTTGGGGAATTAGGTGATGAGACGGTGGCCTTTTTGAAGCGCCTTAAGAATTTTGTGTCTAGGCATGATACTACTATTAAAATAGGAAATTACTTGTTCATTAGAGTTGGCATAGCTATTCAGATTGGTATTGGGTCTCAGCTTGTTGCTAGACTCCCTACACGTACTATGTAATTAAACTCTTTGTTTTTCCTATCTTAATAAAATGCATGTTTTCATAATAATAATAATAATAATAATAAAAACCAACCAATTGACCAAAACGGAGTCGACCGCTGGGACCCTTGTATATACCAGATGTGTTGATCTAAAATTATAAATATTGACCGACCAAAATCGACCGATGGGACCCTTGTATATACCAGTTGTGTTGATATTAAAGCTCAGACCAGTATCTCACTCCATATGATTCTTGTAGGCACTGATTTTCAGACAGATGTGGGAAACACCAGCCACTTTAGTAGCATACCGCACCATCACTATTCCATACATCTTCTAATCTATCCCCGTAATTTGAGTTGATAAATTCCGAGGCATTTTAGCATCGAGTGTACGAAAGAGTTTAAAGATCATCTGAGTAGAGTTGTGAATTCCTATATGAATGTCCATGGATACTGAAGGCTAAATGATTCTATATCTGAAGAGTTGACGTATGCCA
Organism: Papaver nudicaule; assembly: GCA_023529015.1. Classification (NCBI taxonomy): domain Eukaryota; kingdom Viridiplantae; phylum Streptophyta; class Magnoliopsida; order Ranunculales; family Papaveraceae; genus Papaver; species Papaver nudicaule. The sequence goes on from JAJJMA010336016.1 coordinate 5,266, forward strand.
ACTAAATAGGTTGTTTAGTGTCTTTCCTCAATCGTTCACAAGTAGCTAGGATTTGGAGTAAGGTTTTATGGGTATACCTCTAGTTAAGTAAGCCCTCACGAGACAAAACTCGTCCTCTGTAGACGTATAGGGGTTCAAAGGCATGTTGCATGTGCTAAGTACAGCCGTGATTCCTGCGACAGTGAGTTAGGATTTTATTTTCTTTTATTTTGTTATTTTTGTTTGCTAAGAGACTAGCAAAGTCTAAGTGTGGGGGAATTTGATAGGTGTCTAAAAACACCTATCTAAACATCTATTGATTACACTTTCTTTAGCTATTTTTCCTGTAAAAGGTGCATTTTACGCTTTCTTTGTGTTTTTAGTAATTTTGGAATAAAAGAGAAAAAAGCTATTAAATTTGTGCTAAGGGGCAACCACAGTGATAGGGAGCAACCAGATGAAGTGGATGTTCTTGTCGACACGTGGCGTGGTTTAGGGAAGTGTCGCAGCATTGTTATGGTACATGAGGAGCACCGAATCACATGGAGAAAGGACGACTGCATAGTTGGCGGCAGCTTTTGGCGGCGGGACCTACTAGGCTGACGCAGGAAAGAAGTCAATAAGAGAGAGGAGAGAACATGGTGTGCTGAAGAAAGAAAAAAAAGAGGGTCAGCTGACGCGTTTTCTTATGATAACCAATCATTCGCTGACACGCAGAACCTTAGAAACTTTTTGATGTAGAACAGAATAACCAGTTTGATGTCCTATGAGGATTCTAAGGAGGGGATTTTTCCAGAGGGGGGCCCAGCGAAGATTGAACCATTTGGATGTCGTCTCTCACCTTTTTATGCTTCACTCTGCTACACTGAATCAGCATCACTTAACTTCTTCTCCACATTTTTGTTAGCCGACTGAGGTTGATTATGCACGGCGCAAATTTTGCACCGGATATTTTTGAGTGACCTAGTTAGGGTTTTCTTCAATATAAATACCTATGCTATAATAACTTGTTGGGGGTACCTTTTTGTTTAGCCAATTTTGGAGAGAAAAAAATATAATTCCCTTCTTCTTTATTTTATTTATATCCATGATTCTTATATTAATGAAGACGAAGTATTCCAAATCTACTATGAGCAGATAAATTATTTGCAACTAAAGCGAAGGAGAAATCAATCTCGGATGTTGAGCCGGTAAAATATTTAATTAAGTTTCAATTATTTCCAGCACCAATATTATCTCATTTATGTGTTTATTATTGATAAAATAGTTTTTCTTAATTAGTTGTTGTTCGATTTGATGGTTTATGCTTTGATAATATCATTGATATACCATGCTTAATGTTCACACTTAATTTTTGGAGCTCTAAATATTAAAAAAGAGATATAGATATTTGATTGAATTATTATATACTGGAAATAATTGAACCCATATTCTATTTTTGACCGTAATAATATTCGTAACCGGTGGAATCCATAAGCCTTAGTTGTCCCATTTTTATTAATCTTTCAAGCAATTATTTTTCGTTTATTTATTTTCAAGCAAAAATCAATTTTAAAAACAACCCAATTTTTAGACTGATTTAGGATCGATTTAGGTTTAAGAGAAATTCTTCACAATTCTCTGAGAACGAACAAATTAAAAAACTACATCAGTGGCTCATGCCACGGCCCTACGTTTAAGGCACGGCCCCACTTTTGTTGATCGACCTTGGTCTAGTATTAGCCCTGACACAAGTGGCCTAGCAAATGTAGCTTGATTAGTCCGACAAGGAGGCGACATTAGGCAAAGACAAGGAAGGCCATTTGACATGCATATGACATTGATTGGTCAATGTCAAGTGTCCGAGGATTTTGAGTTGGCACAGCTCAAGTAGGCAATCAAGGACATGGAAAAGGTCAAGAGAATGACCTTGGCATTAGGCCAAAGCTTGGCCAAGGATTTGGTAATGCAAGAAAGGCAATGGCGCAGCCAAACGCGTTATTGCAAATCAAGTACTCGGCCAAAGGAAGCAATGAAGCTTAAGGCTTGTGTGCCAAATGTATGCATCAAGTTAGAAGGCTTAAATGGCATGTGCACACGCTGGTTGTAGCGTCCAAAAGAGTGTGGCACATGGCATTGACGAGAAGGACGCATTATGGCTTTGAAATGGCCCATACGAGCGGTTAGAAGTTGGTTACGGCTTGGAATTGCGTGGCATGAGTAGGAGGACGTATGGAACAGTTATAAAGCAAGTTTATAACTGTGTTTGGCTCTTGTAACTGTTGGGGACAAGTGCAGCAACGTTAGGCCAGCCACACAGGTCAAACAGTTGCAGGATGCACTTTTGACGGTTACATAAACTACCTATGGACACTTGGCTGTCCATGGCTTGTGCAAACAGTTGCACACGGTTTTGATCGGTTTCTACTATATATAAGCTTTGTAAATCAGTAGGGAATTAAGAGAGGGAACTCTAGGGGAAAATTCCATAGGCATAGGCAGAGTGTTTAGGCCATTTTAGGGAGTTTGGCATCACTAGGGAGTGATGGCCGTTTGTAGCCCTGTTTTGGGTGAGTTTTGTATTCTTCCTTGAAGTAATGCATTAAGTTGTTGCTTCTAAATATGTGTTCCTGGTTGGTATTGATCTTGTGTAGAATTGTTAGCATGGCAAAGCCTTGGTGTAGTATGGGATGCACTAAAGGAATGAGAGAAAATGAAGAAAGACTTCTGTTGCCAATCTTTGATGATTGTGGGTGCAGTTGAATTGAGAAAGTGTGTAAGGCTGAGCATTGATGGGTGATGCTTGATTCACTGAACCATTAGTGTTGCCTGGTCATTAATTCCTTAGCCAAAATTGGTTGACGCAATTTGGGGGTGTGACATTGGTGGTATCAGAGCATGATTGGCTCTGATTTGTCTTTAGTTTGCGAAGATTTTCTCTCTTTGACTCGTGTTGGTGTCATTTGTTCGTGGAAGAACCCATTGAAGGGAAGGTATTCAATTGGTTAAATGATAAAAGATAAGATTTTTGCTGACTTCTATGGTGCAAGTCAGAGTTTTAAGTCCATGATTCTCACAAGTATGCAAGAAGCGTAAGCATTAGAAATGAGGCATTTCGTAATGTTGTCAATACCAAGTATTACAAGATGTAATAGGAGTTTTGCGAAAATTACTGGACACATAGTATCTTGCTGCCTTTTGCAAGAAGCAAAAGAAATGAGAGCTTATTATATGACATAGGAGGCAAGGCATCTCATTGTGGCAGTCGGATGGAAGAGTATGTGTATTCCCTCATTGCATATACCTTGGTGGTAATGCAAATTCTGGTTGTGGCCAGAAGTTTTATGGCATGTAGGATGTCATGAGAAAAGAATTGTATGGTCAATTCTTATCTAGCACATAGCTTATTGATAGGCCAAAGAAAAGAACGTGAGTTAGGGAAAAACCGATACACCACGGTCTTACGTTAAGAAAAGTTTCTTTGTTGATGCTAGAGATGCAATAGAAGATGCCGTAAGTAGGCATAATGCATTTGCATCTGGTTGTAAAGTAGTGGAGTCAAAATGCAAGAACTAGGGAGTCGAAAGACCGGCATTAGACTAAAAACCACGACGAACATTCTTGTCAAAAGCAAATCAGTCATAGTTGCTTGCTTTGGCGAAGGATAATGACAAGATAAACCAGATGTGTATGGACAGTAAAATGTGTTCCAAGTTAAGAGAATAATGTTGTGTCTGACGAGATATGCTTGCTTCATGGAACGAAGGCAGTGGCGCCTCATTTGCAAGGATTTTGGCCTTGTTTACAACTGTCCAAGGAAGGGAGTTTAGTCCGCAATAGTCATTGGTTAATATGACTTAATTGAGCACTATGGTGATGCTTAGAATCATCAAGTCATTCTAATCCAATTTGTGCAATGTCTGGCACAAGTTAATGCTACACTTGAAGAAGGAGATGCATGGAAAAGAAGGACAAAGTATTGGTGATGCATATGAATGGCACGAGTCATTCTTGAAATCTTCATAGAAGCTATGGAAACATAAATGCCTCAGTTTGGAGGAATCTGACCAAGTATTAATAGGACATTGTATCGTTATCGGAGGAGCAAAGGAACATTGATAGTTGTAATGAAGGTCAGGTGGCGTACAAGGCAATTTGTTGTGGCCTTGTTTCCTCGTTTGTTGCTAAAATGCTAGAATGAAGTCAGTATTGCAAAGCTTGTTGGGTCTTACAAGTTTGTGATCAGTTGGTGTTGGAATTTGCAATCCATTTGAAGTATACTTTCAAGTATTAGGTCGTGTATGGCCTTGGTGTTGGGAATGAAGTCTTTCTATGTAAGGTAGTAGTGAATGAGGGTGTTCGATGTTAAAGTACTTGTCTCTTTTGATTCGAAGTAAAGCTAGTTCACATGGGAGATGCTACATAGCATATTGGCCGAAATATGCAATAAAAGACATTGAAAGTGTAATGGTGCAAAATCAGTTTGATGGTGTGAAGACATGTTGCTGTTAAGGGACGTCCCTGCATATTGTATTAAGAAACTGCTAAGAAGAGTGCAATACAAGAACGGTAGCAAGGCCAAGAAGTCTGTCCATCAAAGGCATGAGTTTAGGGAAACTCATAATCTTTGGAGAATTATCCAAAGAGTGAAGGCGTAGCGGTTCGGATGAATGCTTGAGGCACATTGGTTTCGAAAGCGACGTAGGCCAGAGAATGGTATAATGCCAAGTTCTCCTAAACTAGTCAGTCATAGCTTAGGCTAAAAAACTATGCAACTCAATAGTTTTGCTTTAGGCGAGTCAAGCAAAGTATGGCGCATGGATTTGTGCTAAGCGCATAACAGTTGGAGCAAGTATAAAGCTTATACTTGGCCATAGCACTCAAGGAAACGAGTTCCTTAGTGTGTTTACAACAATAGAGCTTAGTTGGTACACATAAAACCACTATGCATTCTATGGGAAGCTTGACGGAGGGCCATGAAGAATGGAAATCCAAGGCATGTGTTAGCAAAACTGATTGAAAATGAAGGCCAAGCCACATATAAGTCCTGTTGAGTTGTAGGATGCAACCGACTTTGAAGGCATGAGACTAAGGCCATGATCACGATGATCAATGGGTAGCACAAAAGAAGGCAGCATATGAACAGTATATACAGGAACAATGTTGGCTTTGTGCATGTCAAGTCGTGTACACTTAGGCACAATTGACACATAGGTGATTTGAGGCTAGAAAAGAAGTTTGGCCAAGAAAAATCGCAAGATTTGGATTTGGGCATTGATATATGACTCAAGATGAAGTTGGAAGCGGTCGCGACGTAACAACGAAAGCTGAAGTTAATAGGATCAATGACAAGGCAGTAAAGCTAAGTGGTGGTGAATGGTACTAAGCATAAAGTATTGGTGTGGACGCCAGGAAGGCCAAGAAAGTTGCTGAATTTCTGAAAAGAGGTTTTTCATAAGCGTACTTATATAACCAAGTAATTCGGGAAGCCCCGAATGAGTATTGCGTTCATCGAGGACGATGAACAGAATTGGTGGGGGAGGTTTATTAGCCCTGACACAAGTGGCCTAGCAAATATAGCTTCATTAGTCCGACAAGGAAGCGACATTAGGCAAAGACAAGGAAGGTCATTTGACATACATATGACATTGATTGGTCAATGTCAAGTGTCCGAGGATTTTGAGTAAGCCCAGCTCAAGTAAGCAATCAAGGACATGGAAAAGGTCAAGAGAATGACCTTGGCATTAGGCCAAAGCTTGTCCAAGGCTTTGGTAATGCAAGAGAGGCAATGGCGCAGCCAAACGCGTTATTGCAAATCAAGTACTCGGCCAAAGGAAGCAATGAAGCTTAAGTCTTGTGGGACAAAGCTATGCATCAAGTTAGAAAGATTAAATAGCATGTGCACACGCTGGTTATAGCGTCCAAAAGAGTGTAGCACATGGCCTTGACGAGAAGGACGCATTTTGGCTTTAAAATGGCCCATATGAGCGGTTAGAAGTTGGTTACGGCTTGGAATTGCGTGGCATGAGTAGGAGGGCGTATGGAACAGTTATAAAGCAAGTTTATAACTGTGTTTGGCTCTTGTAACTGTTGGGGACAAGTGCAGTAACGTTAGGCCAGCCACACATGCCAAACAGTTGCAGGATGCACTTTTGACGGTTACAAAAACTACCTATGGACACTTGGCTGTCCATGGCTTGTGCAAATAGTTGCACACGGTTTTGGTCGGTTTCTACTATATATAAGCTTTGTAAATCAGTAGGGAATTAAGAGAGAGAACTCTAGGGAAAAATCCCATAGGCATAGGCAGAGTGTTTAGGCCATTTTAGGGAGTTTGACATCACTAGGGAGTGATGGTCGTTTGTAGCCCTGTTTTGGGTGAGTTTTGTATTCTTCCTTGAAGTAATGAATTAAGTTGTTGCTTCTAAATATGTATTCTTGGTTGGTATTGATCTTGTGTGGAATTGTTAGCATGGCAAAGCCTTGGTGTAGTATGGGATGCATTAAAGGAATGAGAGAAAATGAAGAAAGACTTCTGTTGCCAATCTTTGATGATTGTGGGTGCACTTGAATTGAGCAAGTGTGTAAGGCCGAGCATTGATGGGTGATGCTTGATTCACTGAACCATTAGTGTTGCCGGGTCATTAATTCCTTAGCCAAAATTGGTTGACGCAATTTGGGGGTGTGACATCTAGTACTATGGCCCACTTTTATCACGCGGCCATAGCCTAATGACATGGTCCCAATTCATAATTCTTAAGTCATCCTTACTTATAGGGCATTTCCCTCTCTACCATTCCAAATCCTAGTTGATTATGGTCTTATTGGTTCCATAACGTTTCCTTAATCAAATTCGGAAATCTGACAGATTATGAATTACTGCAAAGAACGATGGATGCGGTCTAATCCGTAAGGATTTAGGAAAAACTTCCTTCATGAAAGTTGTTCATATGCAAGTTTTCTATAAGGTACTAAAATTTCATAATTTTAGGAAGTATAGGCTGGCCTGGGCGATTTTTAGAGTAAGTGACGTGCAAACTGTCTAGAAATCTGACCATGGCCTAATGGCCTAACGCCATGGTCCATCCCTATACATCCTATAGTAGACTTCCTACTAAGATTATTATGATATGTATGATAGCTTATTGTTATTCATGTATCCTACCTTTGGGTCTTGAATTGGCAATGCTCATACATTTTTGGTTATGGCTACGCTGTGTTAGCATAACCTGGCTTTTCTCCTGATTATAGACTTGCTTCTATAATTAGTGCTACATTTAGGCCTGTCAACGGTAGTTAACGGAACGGATAGTCGCTCTACCATTACCGTTAGGCTAATTTTTATCGGATATCCGTTATCCGTTAATATCCGTCGGATATTGAAAATCTACTACCATTACCGTTAGGGTTAACTTATCGGATATCGGATAATTATCCGGTAATATCCGCTAAGACATAAATTAGGTCGACTGCCATCAATGGAGATTCTTCTTCAACAGCTAAGTATAAGAAGAAGAAGGAAGATGGATGAAATCCGACTGAAAGTAGCAGAAGCAGTATCAGTATTAAACCATGATTCACAATCATGTAATAGAGTTGCTGCTAATCAATGGTTAGTTCATTTCCAACAAACTCCTTCTGCTTGAGATGAATTCGATAAGATGAAATCTGAGAACTTTAAAAATCAGAACCATCTGAAGACTGTGTTTGTAGTATAGCAAATACTACATACATATGATCAATTTACAATTAGAAAAACCCCAGTTTGATAGAGAAGTGATAAAAGATTGAAGAATGAAATTAGGGTATATTGAGGAATCCATACTTGAAAATTAGGGTAGCAGCGGTGAAGGAAAGAGATTTAGTTGACGATGTGGTTTTGGTTTCGTCGATGGATTTGGTTTAGCAGCGGTGGCTTTGGTTTCGTCGATAGAACTCAGATGGACTTCATATCAAACTTTCAAGTGTTTTGGATTTGGTTATAGAGTTAAGGGTTTTGGTTCCCACTTCATCAGTTATGGGTTTAGGTTATTCCAGGATTCTAAAGCTTTATTTGGTTCTAAAATTACTACAATGTGAAAAGACTACAATACCCTTGTTTTTATCGGATATCGGGTAATATCCTATAGGATATTAGCTATACCATTACCGTTAGGCTAACAGACATTTATCCGTTATCTTATCGGTATCCGATATCCGATATCCGATATGACGGATAATATCCTATAGGATAACGGATTTCGGATCGGATGTCGGATTTTTCCGTTACCATTGACAGGCCTAGCTACATTTCTTAAATCGTGGCTCATGGCTATGACTTATATTATTTTAGGCATTCATATGTCTCTATTACTCAGGGAATTGGTGCATTATATGCCACAAGCCAATTTCTCATATTTATGGCATACGAAGAGTCATATTTACTTGACCATTGCCACCGAGGGTTGTTGAAATCCCCTCAGTCCAAATGGCGATCGCATATCTCAATCCTTAGACTATTCTTATTGGTCTAAATGGCGATTTTCCGGTTCAATCCTTAGACCAATTCTGAGAGGAATGGCCCCCCTCCAGAAAGGCTAAAAGAGATACACAAGCTTATCGCTTAACTCTCTATTTTACATGTCAAGTCATAAGTTTACCAATAAATGGTACCACTTGCACTTAGTCAGTTTTGACTTAGCAAGTATTCAATACTTAACAAATCTTACGAGAATCAAGTAAGTTACATGGGGGGATATTCTTTAGGGTTTTGGTTTGGCGGTTTACCACACGTGTGATTGCAATGGCTCATTCACTCAACGGGAAAGAAACTAAGTCGTGTGAACGTTGCTAGAAAGATGGGATGGGAAAGTGGGATGTTAGTCTTCCCTAATCATTAGGCGCAACACTCTTAACAGGTGACCCTACTTACTCCACTCTCCCACTCTTCCACTTCTTACGAGATCAGTTGGAATTCTATTGCTATAAATAGGTCACTCGACCAGTTTGGAAAAGAAGGTTCATCAGAATCAATTCAGTGCAGTACAATCAGTTCATCTCACCGATAATTGATTAACTCTACTCATTCAGCATTCGATATCTAGTGAGAAATGAATATCCATTATTGCTTCCTTAAGCATTATTTTAGCAACTTTATTCACGACATCACAGTAATCATAGCAATTCTCTGATCTCATCTTTCTCGGCTTTCATCCTTTAAACCAACCTTATTCCCTCTTCTTGTAACTGAAGCAATACTCGAACGGCCATTTTTTGGTTTAGGCGAGTCTTGTTCGATCTTGACCTCTCGAATACCATTACAACTTCACACTTTACCCCTCAGATTTTCTTTATTGTTTTACACCTAAAACAGGTGTAGATGGTGAAAAATGGAAGATGGATAAAAACGTAAAATGACCCTCTGTTATGCCTTGCCAAGAGGTGATTGTCTACTCAGACAAAATTCTATGGTTTCAGAATACAACCTGTTTTGCAAGCCGAATACACACTCCCTATGAGTTCTCTCTTATAGCTCCCAAGTTGAGAGAATAATATCGTAGTGCGATACCAAATAACCCACCAACTCGTAAAACCACCAATTTACTTCATGTCGACATCACTTCGAATTCCTCGACATCAGAACTAAATTGCTCACTGGTACTATGGTGGAAAATTAACAGAGATGCATTCTCATGGATTTCCTCTTAAAATACGACTCAACATCTGAGTCTCAATGTAAACCTCAGAAACATCGTAGTTCTAGGCCTGTCCAGAGCTCTCTGAGAAGTATACAACAGCCTAAACATACTTAGGCAGGCCATAACCTAAACATAGGATGACCTAGTATGCCATGGCTAAGCAGGCTATGACCTAAAAACACACCATAGCCCAAGTGCACAAACACGCCATAGTCGAAATGACTTGGCCTGATACGCCACAAAAAATATGCCTTGGCCAAAGGCCAAGGCCGTGGCCATAAAGCCATGGCGCCATGCTCATGGCGCCACTAAATATGCCTTGTCCATAAGGCCAAGGCCGTGGCCACAAGAGCCATGGTGCCACATCTTCATGGCGCCGCAAAATATGTGGCCTTGGCTTCATGGCGCTACAAAATGTTAGGGCTTGGCCAAAAGGCCATGGCGCCACGAAATATGTGGCCTTCGCCAAAGGCCAAGGTCGTAGCTAAAAGGCCATGGCGCCGTATTCATGGCGCCACAAAATGTTTGGCCTTGGCCAAAGGCCATGGCGCCACAAAACGTTTGCCCTTTGCCTCCGTGGCCTGGAAGCCATGGCGCCACCAAAATTGCCAAAGGCCGTGGCCATGGCCACGTCCACACATGCACATTCTTGCCAAGTTCAAGTCATGGTCATACTACGAAGACATGGCCACACAACATTATTGTAGTTCTGCTTAACACAATTACGCAACATATGCATATTACACGAGATATCAAAACATCACACGGGGGGATAACTTTAGGGGTATTGGTCTGGCGGTCTACGGCAGTTAGAAAGAAATTGATGGAGATGATGAACAGTTACGAAATATGGTGCTGAGTGGATATGTTCTAGATGACTCTAGCAGTTACAGAACGAATTCATGTTCTCCACTCCTCCACTCTTGCACGACTTCCACCTTCTCTGTCGAGATATCAGGGTGAGTTCAACACTATAAATAGAGGCTTCCGTTATCTCCCAAGGCAGAACACTTGAAAACACCAGAACCTCAGAGCAAACATATATGAGTATTCAACACACTTCTAGCCTTTGGAGATCTCCAGTCACACCTACGACCGAGGTCTTGAACTCTTACACCCAGAAATACACATTCTCAACCTGATCTCAAATTTCTTTCACGGTTTCCCTCCCTAGATCAACCTCTATCGCCTCTGTGACCAAAGCAAGACTTGAACGGCCATTAACTTGGTTTAGGCTAGTATTGTTCGATTTTGATCTCGAGCACTACAAAAGTACTCATTTGCAGTACAGTGTTTTTCAGGAAAAAACATAAGGCTATTCAAGAACTGATAAGTTACATACAAGGTTAAAGGAAGCAACGCACGGATGCACTTGGTGTTGTAATACCTAGTTAGCTCCAGTTGTATAAGTTTCTTAAGTGATTCTTTTTACAACTGAGGTAGAGACAAGTTGGCATAGTTTGCTCGGTTTACTTGTCAGCCCCCGCTTGTAAGTAGATTTCCGTATGACCTGGAGCAATCCGAATGAAGTCACTTTACGTATGTTAAACTGAAGAGGACAGTTCAAAACATACAGTCAGTAATTAAGGTTGCACAGCCGGTATTGTTGACTTAAGCCTTTAACAACGGTTAAAGAAACTCCTAGGCCTGTAAAGGACGTCAGCTAGGGGAATCAAGTGCGTGACGATCTGTGGGGGATCTAGAGATGTAAAAAGTGCGACAGTAGCCAATTCACTTGGAGGACTGGAGTTGGTCTCTGTTACATCCCAGACCGAAGTCTTATAGTAGGCTACTCTTTGTAGACAGTTTGTACTGTGTTGTGTTCAATCTGGACGAGGTCCCGAGGTTTTTCTACAGGTCGTAGTTTCCTCGTTAAAAAAAATCTCTGGTGTCTGGTGTGCTTTACTTTCCGCATTATATTCTCTGATCATATAATTAAAGCAAACACAAGAAGTACGTTATTAATAAGCGTCGAGTTGATCCATAATCCATCCAGGGGATTTGCCAAGACTTGTCTTGAGTTGGACCGATCACTTGTGATCCTACTCCGGTTATCAAATTTGGATATTGATTTTTGAGATCGTCGAATTCTTACCATAAGACTCACGAGACCAAACGAAAAGTTGGTAGTATTTCGGTACCCCTGTTTTTTCAATTGGTATCAGAGCCGGTAAACACATTAAAGGCGTAATTGTATGTGTTTATCGCGGCTTGTGAGTTATGGAACAAAGCATAAGAGCTTGTAATGTACCACCAAAGTTTGATGGCACAAATTACCTATAGTGGAAGACTGCAATGAGATCGTTTTTGCAAGACCGGGATTTTAAAACCTGGGTCTATGTCGAAAAGGGATACACACCTCCAACTATCCTGGTGGAAGGTGAGTCTGTCCCCAAAGACATTGGCGCATATAATGACGTGGAAAGTCAAGCCACCAAGCAAAACTATGATGGGCTTAACGCTATCATTCATGCAATAACACCTGATCTTTTCCATCGCGTGGCCACATTTGAAACCTCGCAAGAGGCTTGGAATAGATTAAGGACCGTGTTCGAAGAGAATACAGCAGAAAAAGAAGCTAGACTTCAGAACCTCATGTCTGACTGGGAAAACCTTCAAATGCTTGAGGATGATACCTTTGAAGAATTTAACCAAAAATTGCCTGAGATAGTGAATGCCTGTCACACCTTAGGAAAAGTTATTCCGGAAAGGGACATTGTGTGTAAAATTCTAAGGTCATTACCTTCAAGATACGAGTCAAAGAAACATGCCATCCAAGAAGTACACAGTTTAACTATAACAAGAAGTGACCTTGTTGCTAAGTTAAAAATCTTCGATCATGAGCAAAGTAACCCTAAAAACATTGGTTTTAGAGCTACTGAAAAAACAAGGAAACTTGTAAACGAAGAGTGTACTTTGAACATGAACTCCGACAATCATAGTGGGAATGAATCTGAGGAAGAGATATCTTTAATAACTCGCCAGTTTAGAGATCTTCTAAAGAAGAGAGGTAAACGACTCATTAAGAAAGCCCCACCATCAACTCCTAAGCCTCATGATGGAGTCCCTCCTAAAGAATATAACAAACGGGGAGATGATGATGATATGCCACAATGCTATAAATGCAAAAGATTTGGCCACTTGGCTGAAGAATGCCCCAATCTGAGGAAATATACTGGAGCAAGGCCTTTGCTGCTACACTTGATGATTCTTCTGATATTTACAACTCAGATGATGAAGAAAGTGAAACTGCATTCATTGCAGATGGTGTCAACTCTGATAATGCGGGTGATTCCAAATCAGAACCAGAAACATGTCCCATCCTCATGGACACAACTTCAAGTGACACATCTTGCAAAGAAACAATCATTCTAATCAAGTACAAACAACGTCTTATTAGATGGAACTATTGTGCTAAAAAGGGACATGATTACAAGCAGTGTCATGTATACAAACGTAAGGTTAAGTATTTTGACAAACTAAATAAAGCTGCTAGACTCATGAATGTTATTCGAATCTTTGAAGCTGCCAATGACAAGGAATCTAGTAAAGATAGAAAACACTCTAACTCCTTAAGGGCAACACAAGGAGCTGAGAAATTCAAAAGAGTCAGAACAAAGAATGGCAAACTTAGTTCAGAAAAGGATTCAGCATCACACAAAGAGCACAAACGTGCTCATCCTCCCTCGCATTAGTTGCAAGAGGGATTGCCATCTCATTCATTGCCCCTTGGAATGATCTGTCACTGTATGTTTAGGCAAAAGGTCTTAAAGTATTTTTCATAATTGTATTTGTTTAAAGTAATTGATAACCCTCAATTAAAACCTTTTTCATATGTCACTAGACAAAAGTATCGTGTTGAGCCAAGCTCCATGAAACTTATGACCTTCTCACTTATGGTCAAAGATTGTCTATACAAAAGGTACAAATTGATACTGGGTGACTCTCAAAGTGGTACACATCAATGAAATAAAGGTGAAATACACGTGTTTATGAATGTCCACTATGTTGTTCTGGTTCGCGAATCGTTCCGCTTTCTCCGTACGATTTAGGGTAAATCCATATTGTACCTGGTAGTTATGAGAGTCCTTATCTCTTCGAAAATTCTTGGAAGAACTGTTTATAAAAGAAATTAGAAGTATCTTCTTATTGCATTCTGAACTTTTCAACATGGTAAAACCCCTTGCTATCACCTTCCCAAGCAAGGATCCTAAGTCAACTGACAAGGATACCATGAAACCAGATGATCCTTTGAATAAAGCCACCAACAAAGGAAAGAAACCCTGGTTCAAGAAGAAGAGATCTAAGTCTGACAAGGATGAACAACCTTCTTAGAATAATCAAAGGATTGCATCTATTCTCAAAGAATGCAGAGAAACAAAAAGAGAAGTGACATCTCTTGGGAAAGTGTTTCTAAAAACTCTGGTTGTTCAACAAGCTCTTGTACAACAACAAGAAGAGCTTATGAAAGAAGTTCATAAGGCATCTGTAAGTGAGCCTAAGGGATTCGATCTAGAAATTCCTATGCCTATGAATGAAGATCAAGATATTGAAGAGATCAATAGCTTCGTCATGAATTATTTCAAATAGATTAGTTGGTTCCTTGTGAGAACTTGTTCTTACTTTTGCCTAAGGAATATAAACTATATCTAAAAGTAGTTTGCCTTTTCATGCTTTTTAGAGTTTTTCACCATGTACTACTTTATTTCATTAATAAAAGTTCTTTTTAGATAATTATTAATGATGTTTGCAATACTTGATTTGTCTACCTCAATCTTATTGCAATACACAACTTTTATTGCTTCGGTGATAACACAAATTTGTGTCATGTTACAAAAGTGAAGTTTTTTCTCACGATCAAGAAACTTTTGATTATATGATTTTTAGGGTTTCCATAAGCTCAAAAATCATATACTCTTTTCCAAAAAATTGGCTAAGGAAAGGATGTAAACAAAAAAAACTGGATACATTAAATTGTTTGTCCAAGTTAGGCTTTATAGTTGTTCTTTATTGAATAACACCACATGGGGGAGAGTTCTTAAATGAGTTTGCGCTTAAGAACAAATCTTTTTTGGGGAGCGTGGATGTGGAATATTAGGAGAAAAGTGTATCTATATTTCTCCAAAGATGAATCAACTTAGAAATCCTCATTCTGATTCCTTAGTTATGTCATCTTAAACTTGATATGCGAGTACATCCTTGACTTGACTATCTCTATAGGCTTGAAACCCTAAGTCTCAACTAGTTTGTCATATTTTTGTGACAAATAGGGGGAGAATACATATGGTTTCTTGTTCTTGTGGTTCACAACCATAGACGGAGAACACTGTATTGCCACTAAACCATATTTTGCTGGTCGCAACGAACCCACGTACGTTGCAATTCCCGGTCACAACGGTGGGTTGCTGTTACGAAAGGTGGTGTAACAAAATTCCGCAACGGTAATGTTAACGTTGCGAAATTTGGGCTGCAATGGTAGCTGCAATGACCCAGTTTACGTTGCAGCCCATTTAGGATGCAACGTGAATTCTAACGTTGCGATTTTTTTTACCAAAGTCAAAAAATTACCGGGTCAAAGAAGACCGACCTTGATTTTGACCTAGTCAAAACAAGGTTAGTCAGACTTTGACCTGGTAAAAAAAAAGGTCAGTCAGACTTTGACCTGGTTAAAAAAAGGTCAGTCAGAACTTTGACCTGGTGATTCTCCAAACAAATACTCCCTCTGTCCCACATAAATTGAGCTAGTTGGGATTTGCACAATTATTAAGGCAAAGAAGAGAGAGAATTTTATTTTTATGTTTACCCTCAACTATTGTTATTATCCTAACTCCACTCTCTCTCATGGGACCATTTTTCTTTTGACTTAGAAAGGGTGGTTTTGGAAGTTCATGACATAAAATAGAACTAGCTCAATTTATGTGGGACGGAGGGAGTATATATATATGATTCTCCACATAGAAATACTTAGAACCATTCTTACTAGTTTAAGTTGAATATATATAGATTCATGTCCTTACAAAGTGATGGATACACAATTGTTCTTATACTTGAATTGAAGAAATCTAACAAAAATTACAAAGTGCTTATGAGAAAAAGGAACTCTTACATTTAAATCAACTTCAAGTGCTTTAGATTTCAGTAATGGATCTTCTGCTTTGTTAAGCATGTACCCACCAAAAATCAACAACTAGAAGAGTAGCAGGTGCTATCTCAGCTTGAATACTATTTTGCTAATGGGTCTGTCAAAGAATGCTTCAAGTTTCAACATAACATGACAATCCAAATACTACATCATAAGCTTCTAAATATTAACTAGGCCTTTCTGATTTTGCAAATAAAATACATCACCACAAACATGTGATGTATTTTAACAAGGCCTAACTGAAGGACTGTTATCATTTTAAAGATAGGGATAGACTTACATCAATCACCATCAGCTCCTATAATAGCTCCACCAAAACTCGTGAAGCCTCCTAGCAAAGTACTCTCTCTCAGATAGATGAACGAGGAAAATCTTCTTACACTCCTGGAAACATAATTTGTAAAAGCAGAATTAAGGATGGTTATGCTCCTGTACCTGAAAACAAGATATCCCGTATGTCAAACTACCGCAAAAAACTGACCTGCTAGGGATAAAGATGAGTATCACTAATCAATACCATGTAATCGGGGTACCATTATGTACTCTGGAGAAACGAAAAGAATGTATTCTGGCTTCAAATCGGTATGAATGAGCCCTAGATCATGCATAACTGCCACATTAAAGAAATAGCAAAACATGAGAAAACATACCCAAATAAGTTGGTAGACCAATAGAATTTGAGAATCAATGTTGCACAACTGTCAATTTCATTAATGTACTTATGATACAAATATGGTACGATAGTCAAACCAATTCCGTATTTGCACACAACTGCAAAGAATAAAACCATTTATACAAAATACTTCTCAAATTTCAAAAATAATGGGTATGACAGAATTACCAAGCGCCACCAACATCATGCCTTGTAAGCTTTTAAAGAACATCAATTTCAATCATGACAGCCTCACGATACTTTTGATACGAACAACTTTAATAGCAACACTCTGTTTTCATTGTCCCAACATTGTCCAAATGTCCCTGACTTACATTACACCACCAGACAAAGGGAAACATTAGAATTGCATCCCTTTCGGAAATGATGCATAACACCAAAAGCTTAAGAACAATAAACTAAAGAAAAGAAAAATCGGCACTAACCTTCGCCCTTTTTACTAAGGATTTTATTTGCAGAAGGAACAAAAACAGGAGTTAGAGGGGTAAACAACATAAGAAAATAGATTAGCGATTCCTCATCTGCAAAGATTGCTATTTAGCCTCGCGTCATTAAGGCAGACCGAAAGGTTTAAGGCAGATTTGGGTTATTCGACGAGCCGCTTGGTCGTGTTAAAGGGTGGCTAAATTGCCGCGTAAAATGTCCAGGTTATCCTTGTGCTGATAAGTAAAAAGTCAAGAGTACGCTTTAGAGATTAAATCAACCTAACCCTACTTCCTCTCATTCCACTCCTGCCTCTCTTCTCCTTCTCCGCTTCTCCCTTCTTCATCTATCTGTTCAATGATGATATTGGTGGTTGTGACGGTGGTGATGGAGGAGGATATCAAATATGTGATAGATTAAGTTAGTGATGGTGGTAATCTGATTTTCCCACCGACGGTATGTAATTTATGTGTTTTGAATTAATATATGGATTTCAATTAAAACGTAGGGTACTAAATCAGATGATGATGATGATGAAGAAGATTTAGAATCAAGATCTGAAATGGGTTCAAGATCAAATTTTGGGTCATCTGTTCATAATGGTGTTGGGAATAAATCAATGGGGCATGGTCAATTTGCTCCCTAATTCCGCCCTTTTCTTTTGCCTCCTCCCTGAAAAAAAACCTAAAATTTTCTCACTTTCAGAGGAAAAAGTAGTCTGAATGGTAAGTAAAACCCTAAAATTCTCCCAGACCACCATTTCATTCATGTTTCTGGATTTTGATTGATTTTTTATTCTGTTTTTGAAACTGTTTTGCAGGGTAAAGATCTAATTGCTGGAGGCAAGAGCAAGAAAACAAAGAGAACAGCTCCTAAATCAGATGATATCTACCTCAAGCTTCTCGTCGAGGTTAGTTGATGATCTTCAAATGATTCAGTATCTGATCGAATCGGCCGAATTGACTCGCGAATTGATTCGATTGATTCCTTGTTGTGTGTGTATCTTGAATTTGGTCCATTTTTGTGACTATTGTGTTTGTGTGGGTTTTGCAGCTATATAGGTTTTTGGTGAGGAGGACTGGGAGTAAGTTTAATGCAGTTCTTTTGAAGAGATTGTTCATGATTAAAGTTAACAAAGCACCATTGTCACTGTCACGGTTGATTAGTTTCATGGATGGCAAGGTAACATTTGATTTCATAACAGTATCCTCTTGAACAATTGCACGTACGAGCTATCAATGTATGATCAGAATTTTCGAGGGATTAATTTATGTACATGCTTATTTCTGTTAATTGGAATATGGGTAATAATAATAAGTCTGTTCATAATCATGGTGGGGGTGGGGGTGGAATTGGTGGTGGTGGTGGTGGTGGTGGTGTTCGATAGATTGGGTCGTAGTGAAAGACAGGCTTTAGACGTAATTGTTCTGCTATTGTTTGTTGATGGCATTTCTGTGGCATTTGTTTTTAGGATTTTTTTTGTTTAAATTTTTTATGGCTGTGATTATGGTGTTGTTACTCAAGCATTGCTTGTACTCAAGCATTTGCATTTGCTACTTGAGAACTGTTGTTATTGATCCCATGTAAAACTAAGAATCTATGGTGCAATGGTAGCACAACTGACTTCATTTCAGAAGATGCGTGTTCGACTCACGCTAGGTTCACTCGTCTAGGTTTCATTTCATTATGTGGACCATTTGGCGAATCAATATGTTGTTGATGTTAAGGATATAGTGTTCATGTTGAATCTGCTTTTGTTTGTTTGACAATCTAGTAAGCTGCAAGACTTGATATTGATAATGCTGTTGAATATAGTGGTATTGTTTGAACTGTCCAATGTGTGAGTAGTTTTTTACATTTGTACATTTGCTTCAATTGGTGCGATGGCGTCTGCTTTTGGATCCAACTATGCTGCTTTCTGGTATGAAAACTAAACATTTTGGTGCAATGGCTTCTGCCACATAAACTTGCTGAATATTTCTCAGTGTGGGGTGATTACGGTTTGTGACTCAAATTTGGTTTGGTAGACCAACACCTATAGCTTACAGCTACGTTAGCTAAATACATAAACCATGTGTCCCTTAATTTGAGTGCATTAGTTGTGTTGTGTTTTGCTTAGTAAAATAGGCCAAGCATGGGCAGGGGAATGGGAAAAAGGAAGATAACTCGGTAGCTAATTAAGCCACCGAATATAGATTCGGTAGCTAGTATGAGCTACCGAATATAGATGAGGTTTGGCCAATATTCTGTACCAAAAATCAATATGATTCGGTAACTATTTGAGCCACCGAGTACAATTCGGTAGCTTAGATGTCTACCGAGTGTACATTCGGTCTCTTAGAAAAGATTTCGAGCGACCGAATGGTTACTTTATTGTGCATGTACGGATGGTGGTTGGGATATTTGGTGGCTCCATTAATGGTCTGGATCTACCGAATGATAGAGTTCCAACAATCCATGGCTTCCTCCATGTAAGATGAATTCGTAGCATGATCACCCTCACGAGAAGAAGGTTCACCCCGCTCAATCTCACTCAAAACAACCATAAAAAAAAAAAAATCTTCTTCTTCTTCTTCTTCTTCTTCTTCTTCTAACTCTCTCTCAAAATAACAAAAATAACACAACCTAAGCTAATTGGTGGCTAAGTAGATTAATTTGTAGTTAGGTTAGCTTAATCGGTAACTTGTTTTGAGTTAATCGGTAGCTTAATATGTGTGGGGGTATTTTAGACACTGAGATAAGGGATAGCCTAATTACACCCGGGTGATCGAGTTTTCAAAATTTTTCAAAATCTGCCTTAAACCTTTTCGGTCTGCCTTAATGACGCGAGGCTATTTAGCGATCCCTCCCCAAAAAGATTGATATTAGTGATTCCTCCCCTCCATCAGTTATCTATCTAGGTGTCAGTTAAACTACACATAAGAAGCGTACACATGGCAAATAGTTTCTAAGGTGGAGCCTTAGTGGCAGGTAGATTTAATCCAACGGTCTTACCTAAAGGAAAGTAAATAAACGATGGAGATTCAAAATCACACAAAAAGGAAAAACCAGTAAGCTTTTATTTCCACCATTAATGGTGTTTTGCAACATCAATGGTATCAAATTTGATATTTTCTTCAACGGGTCCATCTAACATTTCTGAAACGTCTAAACCTGTTTATAAGCTTTCTTCGTTTTTTTATAGCCACCATTAATGTTTTTTTATAGCCATCGGTGAACTTTTTTTTTTTGTTTGTACTGTAATTTGATGAACGATAAACCAAGTGCGGAAAAATACTCTACATACTAACAAATCAGCAAACAACCCAATTCGCAATTTTATCATATACTAACAGATCACCAAACAATCCAACCCAATTTTATCAAAAAGATTCCGAACAATAGCTCCGCGCGCAGCACCAGTGGCTTTTACACACTCTCATTTTTCCAGCCGTAGAAAGATAATAAAGACTAAATAATGGTGAAAGAGTAAGAGGGATAAGATAAATAAAGTTGAGAAGTTGCACAAAAAGTTGAAAAATTTACAGAGAAATTGAAGAACCACCATTAATGGTGGAAGTGCTTAACACAGAAAAGGGAAAAAATGGAGGTCGACCCAAAACCAAGAACAAAAACAACAACAGTAGTCCGACCTTAATTCTTTGTACCAAATAAATCTTGTGGGTGGTGTTTGGATTTTCCCCCTCTAAAACAGATCTCCGACCTTAATATTTGGTTTTTACGAAAAACAAATATGTCTTGTTGTTGTTCAAACAGATCTGTCTTGTTGTTGTTCTTTACGAACACGATAGAGTGATTCTAATTGGGTTCCAGTAGGATTTGAGAAGAGGAATCGAAATCAGAAACACTTTACACCATTAATGGCGGATTTAAGACGATGAAGAAATAGTCGATCAAAGAAAAAGACGATGAAGAAATAGTCGATCAAAGAAAAAGACGATGAAGAAATAAGACAACATAAATAAACCCAAGGGAACAGATTTAATCAAAATCAATAGATGTAATAATGAAATCAAAATCAAACCCAATTCCATGGATTTATAAACACAACATATTATATCCATGAATCCAATAAACCCAACAATCGATTCACAATTTCTTCACATGATTCAGCATCAATTACTGCTACTGCCAAATTGAAATCTCTCTATTATCTTAACAAATCAGAGAAAAAAAAATTGTGGAGAAAGGAGGTGAAGAAGATGAAAATGGTGGTGGCGGGCGGTGGCTGTGAAACAGAAGAAAAATAATGGTAATGAATTTTATTTTATTTTGGTTTTACTAACACTTATCATCATTTTCAGAAACTAAATAGGAAAGTTTAAATCTACACCGTTCATTATTTGACAACTCTCTAAACCGTTAGATTATTTTGATAGAATGATGACATGTGTCCCAATTTTTTTTAGTGACACGCGTACAAAGCATACGTGGCAAATAATTGGCACCTAGATAGATAACTGACGGAGGGGAGGAATCACTAATATCAATCTTTTTGGGGAGGGATCGCTAAATAGCAATCTTTGCAAGGGAGGTATTGCAAAATAGCCCAAGGATTTTATTTGCAGAAGGAACAAAAACAGGAGTTAGAGGGGTAAACAAAAAGCAGACTATAGCAAGAGACTATAAGTACGATTAAAAACATCAAAACAAGAGCAAGACGACAAATACACGTACACAGTTAAGTCATATGAGTACGATTAAAAACATCAAAAAAAACCCATAAAAAATGCCAAAGATAAGCACCCATTTTCCATGCTATCATATGTTATGGCGCTTCTATAAGTAAATGGAGAGGTTGGTTTTGAGATTGGCATCATCTATTTTACTTGCACCAATCTGACATTGCATTTAGTGTTAGTATCAGTTCTGGTTCATGAGGTCTAGTGAGTAAACCAATTAGTAATTGAAAATCCCTAATTGTCCTCCCTTTTCAATTTCGAAAAACTCCCCTTTCAATTGAACAAAATTAATTTAATTTCTAACACTTTAC
>JAJJMA010336016.1:37507-62078 GCA_023529015.1 Papaver nudicaule
AAGAAGAAGAAGAAGAAGAAGAAGAAGACACGAAAGAGGAAGAAACTAGAGATGGACCAGTTGCAGAAGAAGAACAAGACAAGGGTGAGAAATATATTGGAGAGGTTGACATGCATACTATTGAAAGAAATGTGAAAAAGTTCCACGAAAAAAAACACAAAAAGATATGGGAGATGATTTCATAGAAGAAGGCATCGTGAAAAGAACCAAGACTATACCAAGTCGAAAAAGAAGTGAACTAATTGATGTAGATCAAATCGAAGATATTAGTATACCACCAGTAAATGAAAATTTGGAGAAACCAGAGAAACTATTGCTTTGGGCTAACTGAAAGGATGCATGCAACCCTGAACAAGAAAAAAAAAATCCATCGACAGTTCTTTGAGAATGCGTTGTTAAGGTAAGCATTAATGAAATTTTAAGTTACTTTTTGTTAATGGTGCGGTTTCTTATATGTTGTGTATTGATTGATAGTCGAACTGTATTAAAACACTTGAAAGTGGTAAACCGCAGCTCATTCTGATGATACTTAAATCTTATTAGTAAGTAGAATTTGACACTTGGGTCTTCCTTTGTGTTTCATTAAAATGCAGTACTAGAGTTCTTGATGTGTATTGGAATTCTGGTGAACAATACTTTGACATTTTGGGAAGAAACCTGGAAAGTTTGATGATTGGCGATAATATAACTGGTGAGATAATTGATTATTGCTCAAATCATCTAAATGGGAAAATTGAAAGGAGGGAAAAAACATAGAAGAATCACTTGATACTGTCAACAAATGACTTTGTAAGTATATAATTTTCTTTTCTTTTCTTTTTCATGATTTTATAGTATCCACGATTATAATATATAGATACATGAGAAACTAACACTTAAAATACTTTAAACAAAATGATGCAGCCATTACTAAAATCTGATCTAAATCAGCAAGATCCCAGGGTAATCGAACATAACATAACTATCCAAACAATGGGAGAGCAGTTCCGTTATGTACATTGTGAAGAGCAAAACAAGATGATCCTTATACCTATGTGCCTTTGGAAGGATGGCCAACCCTACCACTGGATCCTCTTCACCTTGAAGAATGGTATTTGTGGGGATTTAGAACTCCGCTGCATACTTAGACGAGTATGACTGACAAATAGAGGTGATGACAGTGCCACTCACAAATGTTTTGAATGAGATGGGGCACAAAGACTTCATTGGCAGAAATATCGTTTCAACGTTAAAAAAACACCCCTCGCCGAAACAAACTTCAAGGTACTAAAAAACAGATCCTTTAACTTTGTAATCCTTATTTATCGTGTAATCTTATTCATCTTGTAATCCTTATTGTATTTGTTCTATATGTTTCTAGCCCGGACTGCGCACTATATGTCTGCATGTTCATGAAGCTTTTAGTGAAGTATGGTTACCTCAAAGATATTGAGAAACCTAGCAGAAGCAAGAAGAAAAAGGCAGCTAACAGAAATGAATTGGCTTACAAAGTACAGTTGAAGAGGATTAAAATCGCAGCACATATCTTGCAACAAAAGCTTGAAGACCGGAATAATAACATTTTCCCCTTCTTCTTTTTCAAGTTAATAGAGTGAATGGCAGTGACATTCTTATTTTGTGTAGTTGACAACTAACTCTTTGTGAATGAATGTGTAGTTTCTCTTTTTCAAGAATGAATGAGTAGTTTGTCTTTATGAATGAATGACTAAATTTTTTATAGCTTTAGTTCATGAGTGAATGACTGTCAAGAGTATAAAAATTATACAGGTATGTATTGCAGGTTGGAGATAAGCAAAAAATACAACTAGACCCGTGCAAAAAATTTGCATTTTATGTGTCAAGTTGGCAAATTGAAACAAAATTAAAACGTCAAATCTCCAACTTGGGATAAAAAATGGTTTCAAGTTGGAAACTTGAAACATGAAAAAGTGTCAAGTTGGCAACTTGACACATATAACTGACACACAAGAGAATTCCTTGCCTGCAATTCAAATTCAAGTTGGCAACTTGAAACTGAAGAAACTGTCAAGTTGGCAACTTGAAGCTAAAATCTGGCCCACAGGGAGAATTCCCAGCCTGTCTGGTACTTAATTTTTTTTCAAACTGTAATTTGTCTGCAACATGACATAAAAGTACAAACACATAGCAAAAAAAAGTATCTATATAAAAATCTGACAATAACCACACAAAGTATAATCATTCCTAACATAAAAACATAAAACAACTAAAAACACACAGCTTGTTTACGCGAAAAAAATCAAAAGAAACAATATGGTGCAGTTGGAGCCAATGGAGGTCTTCGGCAAGTGACACGGTTGTGAAACACAAGGACACTACAACGCCCACATCTTTGCTTCTTCCAGATCTTCTCATGGAACCTATTATGCCTCCTAGTATTTAGTCTTCCAATTTTTCCTCGACCAGTAGGAGGCAACACGTTATCTTTATCCGAGACATCATGGAGCCTCTCACCATCCGGAATAGAATAGATTGGCAACTCATAGAGACCACGGTAGTACTCGGTAGTGTAGTATGGCTCAATGTGGATGTACACCTCTTCTTCTCCAAATCCAACATAGCCTTCCCACCACCTACAACTGAAAGTTTTAGCATTCAAGTCAACGACATGCTTTCCGGTACGGGTAATGATTTCAAACACTTTCTTACTAGATTGTCGCACCAAGTCTTCACGCCAATCATTAATCCTCTTATGTAACCTTGCACACATCTTTGGAGTAAGCCATGTCTTCCACTTGCTAGATTCAACCTTGTTATGAAACATTTGCTCCATGTTTTTCGCACGAATAAATTCTATCAACACAATTGGTGGCAGCCTCTTCTCATGCCTACTCATACTATTAAAGGACTCAACAATATTAGAGGTGTTCTCTCCGTACCTTTTTATTGGAAATCCGTGAGCGGCGCAATTTTCTTATTTTATTTTGCTCATCCATTGAATAACTGAGGTGTATTTCATATTGTTCAAACTAGTTGCATCCGATAGAAACTTCTCCCTTGTTGTCGCAGTATATCACTCTTTAAAAAACTTGACCGCGGTTTCTCTACTCTTTCCCTTGGGAACCAGGAGATTAACTTTCATATGAAAATAGCAATATGAGTGAGCCGCTTCAGGGAAAACAAGGGGAACATACTTCAGGAGAACTGTTCCACGATCCAATTTGATTGTCAACGGACGTTCTTGATCGATCATACCCTTCAAATTCTTTAGGAACCGCTCCCAATTCTCACCATCTTCACCAGATACAAGTCCAAATGCAACTGGATAAATATCTGCAAGAAACCAAAAAAAAAAAAAAGATAAAAGTGATTAGAAGACAACATTAGAAAAAGAGAATGCTTGCTTGCAATTCATAAAACGGGGACTCAAAAAAACTGAAATTGAAACATAAAAACACATGAATGCTTACCTTGATTACCAGTCTTGCCGCAAACAACCATGAGACCTCCCCTGTGCTTCCCGGTGAGAAATGTACAATCAAGAATTAAATTAAGACGGCAATACTTATTGAAACCTTTAATGCAGGCGGAGAACACCACAAAAAATCTCTTAAACTGCCTTGTTTCAGGATCATACTCAAAGTTAACAACGCTTTCAGGATTGTATTCTTTAACGACTTTAGAATACCACACAAAGTCTGAATACGACTTGATATCACCTCCACAAAGACACTGTTTTCCCAACTCTAACCCATGATATGCTTGAGAATAAGTTAGCTGTATTCTATACTCTTAAGGAACAATACCTGAACATCTTTAGCACATTTCTTCCCATTTGAAAATTGAAGATCCTTCATTATAACATCCTTCACAAAAGACTTCTGCATTCTAATCTTTGATGGATCTGAACATGCCAATCCACATGAATGCTCAGGCATAAAAGTCTTGCACTTAAAAAACTGCTTTTTACAAACTTTAGATGCATGCCACCGCCAATGACAAGTATGACTTTTTCGGAACTTGCAAAACACAGTGGACCGAGAGCGATCGCTCTTCTTAGGTATCACCTTGTAGCCAGACTGCACTTGATACTTAATTACCGTGTTTCGAACATCTTCAATCCCTCCCTCAAATACATGTCCCACATCAGTTAGTATATTAGCCCAGGCATCAACCCTCCTTGGTTCCATATTAGATACTGCAACGGAATCATCAGTGGAGTCTTCTTTCATTGTAGTTGTTTCATCAGTTAAAACCCAACTTGATGAAGCAGCAAAACAAACACCGGATGAAGACAAGAAGTAGATGTTGATGAGAAAATATGGTTCAGGGCAGAAGGTGATCTACTGAAGGGCCGACACGCTGATAAATGGTGCAGAACCAAAGAAGGTGCTGATAGCATCGGCAGTCGACTGACAGCAAAAGAAGTCCTTCGAGAAGAAACCGACTAAAGGAGCAGGATTACCCCAGATGACTCAAGATAAGATGTTCAAAGTACATAATTGCGGGAAAGTTAGTTAGTTACCACCGACTATGAAGGAACTACCTGTAATGATTAGTAGAACATTCTAGAATGCTTTATACCGCCAATACTTGTACACTATAAATATCAATCTTGAGGTCATTTGTAATCTAAGTTCTCTCTCCTAAATCAATAAGAAAATACTCTTTTGTCTAAATTATGTCTCTCTTGTCGATCTTGACATTTACTTTGTGGTCAAGCTCAATAGAGTTCCTGAAAGTGTTGAAACCAGACTTCCCAGACGTCTGAAGGACTTAATAACTTGATACACCGAAGCATTCAGAGATCATAACACATCAACTTGTGAAGGTAATATTCTAATACACGAATACACATCTTCGTTGGCGCCCACCACGGCCTTGAAACATGATTTTGCATGAAATTTGTTGTTTAAAATCTTACTTTCAAGAAAGAACTTGTGAGATTTTCAAAATTGTATAGTTAAAATTGGAAAGATTTTTACGTTCATAAGTACTAGATCTCGAATTTTTTGAAAGAAAACTGATTTAAAATCTCAGATCTAGTCTTATTTAAAAGAAAATTTAATTTCAAAGCTCTTATTTGTCTGAATCTGACTAATTCATGTGATGATTACGACAAAAATAGAGATTACAGTAACGTTATTTTGCAATTTACATGACATTTTCGTTATCTACTTATTTTTTACGAGCTAAACGACAAAGATCTACGTAAAGAGGATGATTCAGACATTTACAAACTCATTTTCAAATGTGTTTTCATAACGATTTCTTGAACACTAGTACAAATCTGGTCTGATGCCACGCCAGATTGGCGTTGCCGTATGGTTTAGGTCACGCCAATCACAAATGCTCGTCGCGTGGCAAGTAATAGCGTGTTTTTAGACTACCTTTTCCGCAACGCGAAATTTCGTGTGGCCTTCGGCTATAATTCGCGTGACAAAGCCGCCATGGTGCCGCAGCTTTTCCCAAGTGTTGTTCGAAGTCATGTTGTTGTTGCTACCCTTTAGAATCGTTAACTTGCTTCTCATGTGGCTGTTGTTACCCTTTAGACTCGTGAACTTGCTTCATTTGTGGTTGTTGCCTCCCTTTAGCCTCGAGAAATTGCTTCTCATGTGGCCTATTACTGCACTTAAGACACGCAAAGTGTTTATTTAGCCACGCGAACGAGTGCAATCTCTGGTGCATCTCTCACCCTTCATATTTGATCTTCCACCATCCACGTGTAACCAGGGATACCGTTAATATTTGATCTTACACCATCCACGTGTAGTCATGGATACCGTTAATATTTGATCTACCACCATCCACGTGTAGCTGTGGGTACCGTTCATCTCGGGCAAATTTTGAGGATAAATGATGGATTCTCAGCCGTCAAACAGGATGTGTTCCCAGCCGTCCACGTGTTCTACTAGGAACCGTTCAATTGTATTAGTGGGATGGAACCTCAGCCGTTCAATTATTACCGTTTTTATCTTATTCGATGGGTTTTTGACCGTCAATTTAGATGGATTTCCGACCGTCAATTTAGATGCATTTAAGGCCGTTCAATTTGATGAATTTATGGCCGTTAAGATGCATCTAATGGCCGTTCATTTATATGCCCATTTTTCCGGGTGCCGGCTTGGGTAAGAGACTTGATCTCATAACCCGAACCCGAACGGACCCGTACGGGTCATTTACGCAAATGTAAATTAGAACACAATCATTTTTATTGCTGTGATGATATGAAAAAAGAAAATGTCTAAACTGTTCAAATAAAAGCTTGCAAGATAAAATGTTTGGACTTTGCTATCAAAGTTTGCTCACCATCTATCTAAAACATTATTGCGTTTCTCGTATTTGCTTCTGTTTTTTAGATGCTGGGTTCTCCACATCCAGTGGACTACAATTTTGTTGCTGCCTCTTGCGTTGGTTCCTGGTACACCTCTGGCTACCATCTGGAACTTGATATTCTGTCATGGCCCTCTTGCTGGTCCCCTTTGGGATTTTTTCCTTTGCAGTCACACTATGTACTTGTGTTTCTCGTTGACTCTCGACATGCTGTTTGGCTGCTGATTGTTGTATCTCATGGTCTTTTGGTAGATCCACTTTTCTTTGGTCATCTTTTTTTAGCTCCGCAGAAATAAGCTTGTCAGTATGTTTAACAGGTACTCCGTGCTCTTTTGGATTTTTTGGAGAAGACTCTGGAGTTTCCTGCAGCAAGAGAGTAATATTCAGGATTCATGCATATCCAACGTGAATTCGTTGGTCATGCGAAGACAAGGATAAAATTATTTTCCAACAGTAACTGTACCAAATTGTAATGAAGGCTGCACACAGCTTAACTGAGTCATAATCAATTAGGTAACCTCATATCTTGAGTTATGTAATTTTCACAATCATTCTTGGTTCATATTTATTTTTGTGCATAAGGCACTCATATCCTTATCAGCATAAACGTAGATTGACTAACTATTAAATAAATGTTTTCAAGAGTAAAGCAAACAAGCTAAGCAACCAACCTTAACACCAAAAGTCAAAGACTTTGGCCAAGGAATGACTGAGCCCTCGGCACCTTTTAATTTCACAAAATTTTCAGCTTGTACAGGTAAACTGTAGTTTCCATCGAATACTTCATCGATCTCGACCGCAAAGCAGTCAACATCTGCACCTGTTTCAATTAAATGATGTTTTCCTGGTGATCTAAAGGCTCAACCTCTAGCAACGGGGTTCCCTTTAGAATCTCCATAAATTCTGCACTCTTTACCCTGCAGAAATATATGGCATATGAAAATTATAATAAAAAAATATGTATATATTCAATCAGTGCCTGTAAAATAACAAATACCAATTTTTGTTGAGTTGGCGAAATCTCAGAAACCCTTGGTGCTCCGACTACTTTGACTGCCTTCTTTGGTTGCCCAGATTGAGATATTGTACCCCGAGAACCGGTTCCAGCTAGTCGATCTCCTTTTTCCTGGCTATCTTTTTGCAGCACACCAGTTTTTGTAACCTGCAGCAAGAGGGTAAAGTAGCATATATTCGAACCCGACATGGACTCATTGGTCATGAGAAGAAGCGGGAAAAGTAATTCTCCAACAATGTAACAGTAAGTTAGAATGAATTGTGTACCTTTTTCTTAGTCTTCTCTGGTGGCCCAGATTGGGATTTTGTACTATGAGAACCATTCTCAAGTTGATCAGCTGTTTGACTCTCTTTCTGCAGCACATCATTTCGTTTAGGTACCTGCTGCATTTTTTTAGGTTATGGTTAGGATTCTTGTAATATGTATTCCCAAATCCAATATGGATTGGCTGGCCATCTGAATAAACAGGAAAAATGGTTGTACATCTATATCAAACAGGTTCCACATATCTCTACTTATTAGGTACTCTAATTCACACTAGCATCTGTGTCTCTGATTCATGTAAAGAAACATTCAGCGAACAAAGAACACATAACGCATTACAACTAACCTCAGGAGATAAAAGCTGGGTGAAGCTTTGGGGGCAAAGAATATACTTTCCGCGAGCATCATCTAGAGTCTTAATATCCCTGTGTGGAATGGCTAAACAGTGTTTTCCATTTACTATTTCCGACACGAAGATCTTGTAGCACGAAACCGGTGACTGTGATCCATTCAGTTTCTGTTTCCCCTCAAACCAGTAAGCTTTTTCTCTGGCGAGAACGCTTGCCCTAGTGTCTAAGAAGATGTTGCATTTTACACCCTCTACACTTTGAGATTCCATTCGAGTAGCTGAATCTGCTTCTTTAGAATTTTCAATCTGTTGCAGAAAATTTGGTTAACGCAATTTTTGTAGAGTCGCCTGATCAGTAATATTTAGGATTCACGTACACTGGTCCTACGAGGACACAGCTAAAATCATTTGTAAGCGTTCGAGATTTATAGGGTTGACATCATATATTAGTTACCTAAGCTACTGTGGGTTTGATTCAACATATTTATGTCTAACATACTTCTGAGTACAAGCTGGATGAGGCAGATTGATGTAGAAAATTATTCGATGGAAAAAAGAAGCCAAGCAAAGCAACTAACCTGAGGTTTCTGAAGAAATGCGGTTTCAGCTTTGGGGCAAGGGATGAAACTACCCTTAGCCTCACCTAACGTTTTAATCTCTGAGCAGGGTATCGGAACTGGGAGATTTTCATTCAGTACTTCATTAACCTGGACTCTGAAGCAAGCGATCTTCACTTCTACTCCATGCACTATCACCTTTTTGGCATCAGACAGAAAAGTTGTACCTCTAGCAACGATGTTTTCCCTATACCTAGACCAAAGTTCACATTCTATGCCCTTCATAAATACATGACATACGAACATCATAAAGAGAACACGTACACAAAACAAAATATAAATTTAAATTCCTGGAATAAGATAATGTATATTACTTTTCCTAATCCTTTATCGCCTTGTCTAGTTGCTGAACTGTTAGATTCCCGAGTATATGGAGGAGTCGGAGACTTCTGTTTAGATAGTACGGACTTGGGGCTAACGGTCACAAGATCTTGACTAGGAGAGCCTTTCTTAGGTGGAGCAGAAGGTTTCTTAGTTGAAGGGCCTTTCCCATTTGTAGCAGACCGTTTCTTATTTGAAGAAGCCTTCAGTTGTTCAGATTCAAGTTGCTTTCTTGAGGATTTTTCAGTTGAATGCATCGCATCCTCAGATAGATGGATCTGTTTTCCAAGTCCATCACCTCCTGGTGAAGATGACGGGAGACTTGTCGAACTTTCCTGAAGCGTGAAGTTGAACGATGTGATGAAATTTTAGATACTGCGTGCCAAATCATTGACAAAGTAAATATAATCTCATTCGCATACTATCTAATGGATCAGTTAACTTACTTTTGGTCCATGATTTCTGATCAATTCGGAAGCAATGAGTGGTACTGGTATTCCTTGAGCAGCGAGGTTTGATGCTAACGACTTCAGCGACATTACCAACTGGGTTATTAGTGCATCCTTAGATTCCACCTGTTTCCTCAGTTGATCGGCGGTAGATTTCACGGGTTACCTTTTCCGCTTGTCAACATTCCAGAACATGCTCGGGCACACTCCAAAGCCGGCCCCTTTGACACGCCCGCCATTATCCACTCCGATCGCAAGTGTCACGGCATCCTGATGCGGAGGAACCTGTATAGTTCCCTGTTGAATCTGATTTCGATAATGCTTCTGTGCCCAATGTAGAGTTGAAAATTTTTGCTTAAATTCTGGTTTGAACATTGCGCATTTACTTCGACGAAAAAAACATTATCAATTGGGAAGTGGGGTATTCTTACAAGTCGCTCTACCGCAGCTTTAGTTTCAGCATGTGTGATTTCAGCCGTGCCCTTATATCGGCGTCCCAGCTCCCACATCAAAGACCGGTCGGTAAGTTGGTCAGCGATAACTATGCCATCTTTTAGCTGTAGTTATGACATCAAATGTTAAACAGCAGGTCAAATCAAAAGCATGTAATGCAGCAACAATGCAGCAAAGTGTATAATACGACAGTTTCGTAGAGGGTCGAGTCCCTCTATCTTTACGAGTTGCTGCATGTGAGACCCATACAGCAAAAAATGAAACATAGGTTAATTGAACACAAATATTGCCAGTTTTTAACTTTAAAAGTGTGAAGTATGATGAAGTATGATTACCAATTTCTTTGCCATGCCCGTGTATCCTCCTCGTCCAAGCTTATGTGGGTATATGGAATGAGATATTGACTCTTTTGCTTTTTTGGATTTTTCCTTGCAGCACAGACAAACGAATCTTTGTCAATATGTTGGACTAGGAAATAATAAACATAAAAACGATGAAGAAAAAAATATGAAGTGCATTCTCTAACCTTGAAAGCATCCGAAAGTCTGTATTTCACAAACGCATCCCAGCATTTTTGGTCAATTATAAGCTTATACTCTTTGGGGACTTGACTTAGTGCTTCTGGGTCATCCTTAAATGGAAGTATATATTTTCTGGCTAATCTCCTTCTGAAGTCCCGAAGTTGCGCAGCGAGTTTAGACATAATCCGATGCTTCATCGATTCGTCGACTATGTAA
Source organism: Papaver nudicaule (assembly GCA_023529015.1). Lineage (NCBI taxonomy): Eukaryota > Viridiplantae > Streptophyta > Magnoliopsida > Ranunculales > Papaveraceae > Papaver > Papaver nudicaule. Next base: position 48,004 of record JAJJMA010336016.1, read on the forward strand.
TAAAGCTACCATAACATTCAATGGAAAATTAGTAACAGGTACACAGTATAAACGATGAATAAAGATAGCGATAACCTTGGATATGAATATAACTAGCTGTATACCTTTACTCTTTCCCACAAGAAATTTTTTTTCTCCTTTTTTACTTCACGCCAGCAATTATATCTAAGACCGCATCTTTTCCTGACCAAGTCGCCAAGAAAACTTCCAAATTCTGTACTATGATCACCTACTGGTCTACGAAGTTCATCGATTTCCAACTCTCTTCTTTTCGCGTGACCATCTCTAAAATATTTGTGGAGTTTTAAAAGCCTTGTCATTCCCCTGGCTTTTCTATCCTCCGGAACATCCCGACTTTGCCCCGCTTGTGTACTCTGAGTTTAAACTACTGCAGTTTCTACTTCTTGCAAAGGTCTTAGTTCATCTAAGTCCTCATCAAACATTTCTTCTTCTTGGATCACTGTAAATATATAGCAGAAACAAATTATGAAACATGATTTATGGACAATTCAAAACAAACCAGGACAATATTACAAGCATTACCGTTCGTATCTTCATAATATTCATATTCGCCAAAGGGTTCATTTCATCCTCCAGCTTTGAGTGGAGTACCATCAAAATACATTTCTTCTGCTTCTTCTTCTTCTTCTTTTTCTTCTTGAGAATCTTCTTTTTTTTTTCTTCTTCTTCTTCAGAATCTTCTTTTTTTTCTTCTTCTTCTTCAGAATCTTCTTCTTCTTCTTCTTCTTCAGAATCGCAATTATTCCCATTGTACTTGTCATTTTCACATCCAAATCCAAATTCATGATCTGAGTTTTCTTCAACATCCGCCATGACCGTGTATCTGAAAGTACAACATATGTAGGAATATGAGCTTGTGTTGGTAAAAACATTAGCTAAATCCAACAGCAACATGTTTAATAATTATAAGCCCTGCTTTTCCATTCAAGGAAGCCCTTGTAAAGAACACAAATACGTAGTACATACTCATTGAAAGATATAACTTGAAAGCAACCCATGCTAACGGCGAAACTAGTTCTTTAACACAGAAGAAATTAAAACCCATGACATGTAACGTGTGATTGTACTAAATTATCATAACAAAAAACAAAACAAAAAAAGTACCACTTGCGATTAACCTAAAATGTATATTCAAATCAAAGTAGCCATTCCTAGATCCAACCTTTACATATACAACAGGAGTCAAAACCCATGATATTTAACATGTAAATCTATGATATATGATAAACAGTAACTAGTTTTTCCGCCCAAAACATCATTGATACAACAACAAAGATTCAAAACAACCCATGGTTATCAGTTACTTGTCCATATAAAAAATAGAAAACCAGATTCAAAACAGTCCATCATTGTCAGATGCATGTGCATTGCTACAATATAAATCGAGATCGGGTTTAACAAATCATACCAGCAGTAAAGGTAAGAGCTAATAATAGTTTTAGGGTTTCAAGAAAAAGAAAAATGAAAACGATAAGATGAAGTTATCGAGATGAAAGTTCTAACTTACCTTTAATTTGAACTTATACCAAAGCACCGGGCGGGAATAATCCCGCCATGAAATTTTTCGTCTGATTTTCATCACGCGGAAAAGAATTTTGCTGAAAATTTTGGAGGGTTTTCTTCTTCAAAATCTAAAAAAATGTTTCCACAAATTTTGTGTAACCAACATGGTTAGTTACCCTAATTTTCCGATTTCCAGCCAATAATAGATCAGAGAGAATATCGGGGTAGTTATCACTAATATATTTTTAGAAATGGTCTCCCGTAATTCCAAGATATACTCCCGTATTATAGCCAAAGTTTCTTTTCAAAAATTTGCAAAAAAGGGAGGGAACAGTTTGAATTTTCGGATTGGTTTTAAGTATTAAGATATCCCTGAACTTCCTGAGTTAGCCTCGATTTTTCTTTATCTCCGCCCCACTTTTGGGCGCTCACAATCTCAACGGATTAATTTTTTTTTTTTTTTTTAACAGTAGACCTTGACCTCATATATTCATTATCATTGAAACAGTACAATGTGATCCCAAGGCCTTCTCATGAATAGGCATACCAAAGCATGAGACGTACAAAACATTTGTTACAAACTGAAAAGCATACTGTAGAAGGTGGCATGACTGCCATAGCTTTCGTAAGCGCCATGACCAACTCAAGGAGTGGTCTGATCCGTTGAGAATTATCCTCACCACACCTAAGAGGACAGTGTGTGAGTATCCGACCTTCATCCATGAGAGTAAAGACTCCGAACTGACAAACATGACAGTGCAACATTCTATTCACATAGGCTAACTAACTATAGACAAGAACCTGCAACATAAAGCCGAAGTATGTAGTAATCTTCAAACCTAGCCCAAGCACAAGCCAGATTGTCCAAAAAAGAATCCAGCAGCTGTGAAGATGCAGCTGTGGATTATGGAATTGAGCCATCATTGTTTATGCGAATGCCCCGCATCAGTAGGCACTCGAATTGTAGTTGATAGTACTTCTGTAACCTCAATCTCATCATGAGAGAAATCATCTTGTGAGATTGAAACCTTCCTTCCAGCATTGCCTCCCTTATGGTTTAACCTTTGTGAAGAAGCTGGTATTGCTTCTCTGAATTCCTCCTGAGAATCCTTAATGATAGGGAATATATATGTAGGGGGGTAAGTGATGGGTGTCAAACCAGTCAATATTAATACTCTTACTTCACTAAATATGGATTAAGCACAGTAGCAAGAATAAGTTCGTTCCACAGACAGAGGTATGGTTTATCAGTTGTGTTGAAAACTTATGAGTAACCAGAGGGGGGGGATTTTTGTTGTGCGAATAAAATAAAACGAAACAAGTAAATAATTGTAGAAAATAATCAGGAGATGCGAATATTGGTTAAGGTTTCATCTTCAATCACATAACATGCACTATAAATAATATTTGGAGTTTCTATTTAATCTCTCATCATCAAAAGCCCTAGAATACATCATCGCGAAAATATTCCGAAATTTCCTAATGTCATCACACACCATAACGATGAATGTGTGAATACTACGTAGAGAATAACTCGACACCATGAGTAATTGAGTTCAACTCTCTAAGAGCATTAATATCTGTGAAATAGGCTAATCAATGCAATGAACTACCAGGAGCAGTTCATTCAACAAAGGTCATATTTTACATACAATTCCTAAAAGCTATCACCGCAATCGAAATTGTATTGTACTACTTGTGAAAAGGTTCATCGACGATTTCGTATCTCAAAACCTAATTCTAGTTATAGATATGAACATGAACTAATTTAGTTTGCAACTTAAATCAATTAATATTCAATCTTAATGCAATACATCAATCATGCATTCATACGCGCAGTAAAATAAGAACGATAATAAAAAGTTTAATTTTAACTCCAAATTCAATCAAGTAGCATGTATGTAATATCCGACTACATCCCTAACCAATATATAAGATTTTAGCTACTCATAGCTTTATTGAAATCCATTAAAAGATAATAATAAAGAAAATAAAAGCATAAAAACCCTTGTTCGGTGCCTCGAGAATCGCGCCCAGAAACTCCTCCTAGCTCCCCTGACGTCTGCCCCCTCCTGGAGCTTTCTCCAAAAATCTCCGTCCAGAACTCCGAACTCTCCTGTCCCGTCTGTCCTCTTCTTTATATACACAAAAGCCAACCTAGTTAAGGAAACCAGTTTCCTTCCTAAACCCAAACCAAAGTCGAAGCCCAGCAACACAACACACCTTGACTGGGCCTAGCAAATACGCACCCGACTGGCCCATTAACCCTCAAACTCACATGTGCGCGAACTGTACGTGCACATGTTCTTCTGTTTCCGTCGGTATTTTGGCTGGAAATTTGGCCTGTTACATAAATTGGGCCTACAGAAATTGGCCCTGTTTTCAGAAATAGGGCCTATTTTAAGCTGCCCCTTATCGCTTCGCTGCGGTTGGGAATAACCTGACTGCCTCCATAAATTCGTTAAAACTAGTTGCGCCCACCTGCGGTAATTCTTGTTTGCGACATTTTTGAGCCTTGTATTCTTCTTGTATTTGAGACCATTGACTCCGAGCGTTGCCAAGTGATGAATTGAGTGAAATTTGCTTAATTTTTATTATTATGACTTCAAAGAACCTGCAAAATAGAAAACAAGTAAAATAAACAATATATGAGGCTTAAGTTGACTAAAGTGTACAAACTGGGTACTCTTGAATAGGTGTTTTGAGCACCTATCAGTAAGTATGGTTATACAGAGTCTCATTCAATGAGATGTAATGCTGCTCATAAGTGCTTGCATCATCCCCTTTCGAACGACGGATTATAGGTACTTCAGCTGGAGACATACATGGTGAAGGAGAACGAACATCAAGTAGTTCATTTATGTTCCTAATTCTTCGAGTCTTTGATGAAGAAGGTGCAGCAGCAAAGTCCAAAGGAGGAAGTTGGTCTCTTGAATCTTGATTAAATCTCCTAGTGAACGTTTGAATTGGTTTTTCACTATGCCTATGAGAGATATTCACCAGAGGTCTCCCTTGAATCATTGAGATGGTAATATTGACATGAGCATCAATTAGTTGAAGATACTCAGCAACCAAATGCTCATATTCTGGTTTGAAGATGTTCGACATTGGAATAGAGTCTCTGCCAGTCAACTCTGAGATTGACTCCTGCTGGTCCAGCGGACGTTTGCCCTTGTCACTTGAAGGAAAGCCCATAACCAATTTATCCCATTTAGAAGTTGGGCTTGGACTAGGGGAATGGCCCATTGGATTTGATATTTGTTGAACTGGTTCTGAAGAAGCGGTTCCGGAGCAGGACACGGGTCTAGGACCAAGAATAGAAGAGGAACCAGCTGGCGTAGTTTGCGGACAAAACAAAGAAGGTTTGTTAACACGTACCCCTGAATTTTCTGACATACCTGACAAGTTTGCAGACTGACCGTCCAGAGTAGATTCTCGGTCAGACATTTGTCTTGTTACAGGCAACCAGACCGAAGGCTTGAGAGGGTTACATCGCCGAGTTGACTCGTAGCACCCGTGAGTCGGGAGCTGATTTTTCTGTAACGGTATGAACCCAGAAGAACGATATTCATACGAGTCAGCACCCGAGGTTTTTGAGTCAGCTGTAGCCTTGACTGAGGAAGAAGGTGATGAAGATTCATCCACACAAATCGGATCCGTGCTTGATTCTCCCCTCTGATGATCAGATAGTCGACGATTCCCAAATGGGTGAGTCAATTTCATTTTACTTCCCACCATGGCCAATGGATAATCTCTGTTGGTCATCAGAAACTTGTACAGAGCTGGTTTAGGCGTAATCACACAATCCACTGTTTGGTGTGTGATCATTCCACAATTTTTACAAACAGTGTGGAGGTTTTCATATCTATAAGCTGCCCATGAAGGTACTTCATCCCTGTAAAACATGTCCCGGCCAAAAAGGAGTTAACAGGTTCATCAGAATTTCAACTCTAGGGTTAGGAAGAGTAACATCTACCGATAAAACTGCTCCTACATGACGTAGTAATTCTCTAATCTTTTGTTCAGTACGGTCATCTGCAGGAAGGCTATGAATCTGCATGAAGAAAGTAGCCATAGAGAAGCAATTTTGTGGTTGAGCTTGGTAGTAAATTCAATCTTCTACCAGAACATTGTAACAATATATACGCCATGTTTTGAATTGCAAAATCTTTTTCTTTTCTTGTGCATGCAGCATGGTAAGTTTGAAGATGCATGAGACTGATGTTTTGATTAAATCCTTTATCGTCCAAGGCTTCCAATACTTCTTAAGCATCGTCTTAAGAGAAGAGACAGCTATAGAAGGTACTAGAACTCTAACAGCAATACAGAAAGAGTCTGGGTGTTCGAGCATTTTCTCGGTAAGAGAAGATATAGATGAGAGTGAAAGTTGGGTCGTCTGAAGAAAGAAAAGGTTTAGAAGAAGTAGTTGAATTCTTTTTGAGTTGAGATTTTCCTCTTTTGGTTTTGATTTGGACAGGGGAAAGTGATTTAAGGGGATTGTAGTGAAGGTGGAGTACGTAGAAAAGGTGATGAAAAACACTTTGAAGACGGATTTGACGAGGTAGGATTGTCTTTTTTATTTTTGTTTATTCTCGGTTTTTGATTGTAATAATTGGTGAAATCTCGAGCAGATTTCATGACAGAGCAACAGACCGCATGCAACCTATATAGAGTAGAGTTGAATGAACTAGACAGTAGGGGAGAGTAAAGACAAGAAGGAAGAATAGGTTGAGCATGGGGAAGAAGCTTTGTCGGGAATAGATTAAAGGAGAAGACGAAGGCACAAGGAATTAGGATGAGAAGTAAAAGAAAGCAGGAAAGAAAAGATTGAGCAATAAAGAGGAGATTGAGCAGAAGAGAGAAGAAGAAGACAGAGAGAAGGAGATAATTACCAAGACAAAGAAACAACAAACAATACCAGAATATAATATGCATGTGGATTTGTAGCTGAGGATAAGATAAATGGATAGTTTATGGAGGAAATTTAAGTGAAGTGGAAGGTAATTTCATGATGAAGATTCATAAAAGACTAGAAGAAGAATAAAGTAAAACTCTGATCGTGAGATCCGACAATTAAAAAAAACAAAAAAAAATAAAAGAAAATCATTTGAAATTACTCGGCTACTCGGGATTAATAAAATAGTGTCACGAGAAAATACATAGACAAAATAAAAACATGGAAAGAGACCATGAATAGAAGGATGGAAAGGAATACTAAGCAAACACTTGCTAACCTACACTCAAATGCTATTTCTTTAGTTTTTTGGATGGATACTCCAAATGTTGTTCATCCGGTTGTGATAGCATCCTAGCGGCGTTTCTCGGTTTCTTTGCCTTGCCTTCTGTAGTTGAATATACCTTGTGATAGCATCCTAGCGGCGTTTCTCTTGTTGTGATTTCTCCATTGCATATTTGAAACCCGTCGTACGACTGTCTTCATGTTGATAGGCTTTTGTTTGCTCCACATCCTGTGACTCATTCAGTAGTTCATGCGTCGAAGACAAGATATTATCGGTCTCAGGCATTACATCCAAAGAGACCCACTCAATTGGCCAAGCAATTGCCTTTCCCAGTGCCTGCTCTAATATTTTAATATTTCCTGTCCGTACGGGTAAACGATAAGTATGCATTAATACTTCATCAATGAGGACTCTGTGGCAATCAACATCTTCATTTGTTGCAGGTAACACCTTTTTTCTCAGTAATTTGAATGCTCTACCTCGAGCAACAACATTTGGATTGGAACTTGACACTCCTGACCAGAGCTTGCATTTTACACCCTGCGGAAATATGTGCCATAGGAACATCAACAATATTTATTCAAGTAACTAAACTGAAAAAAAAAAAAAAATTACCTCCATATTTGGCGCGGATTGAGATTCCAACTGTGGACCATGTGCCTTTGCTCTCTCCTTGCGCTGCCCAGATTGAGACTCCTTTCTCTGAGATCCACCTCCAGTTGGTAGGACATTTGCTCTTTTTATATCCTTGTTTTGCCCGAATTCGGATTCTTTTCTCTGAGATACCTTTGCATCAATATAGTAGTACGTAGTAAGTAATTTTCATGCAGATTATATTCCGGAACCAAACTGGAATCCATCGGTGATGACTCGTGTGAAAACACAAATAAAATTATTTTCCCACGACAAACAATCCAAGCAACTAACCTTTGTACTGAATATTATATGAGATTTTGGCCAGCCGATGATAGCGCCAGCCGCTTCTCCCAGATTATCACAACTCGTATCGGCTATGGGTAAACTGAGTTTCTCCTCTAACACTTCATTAACCTGCACTAAATTGCAAACAATCTTCTGCTCGTTCTCCCCACCAACCTGAATAGTTTCCTCAATTTCCTTTACGATGAAAGCTACACCTCTAGCAACAATTTTTTCCCTTTCTTCAGAATAAAGGTTGCATGGTATACCCTGCAGATACACATGGCATATGAATAACATATAAAGAAAACACCAAAACAAGAAAGATATAAATGACTAGAAAAGGAAACATATAATAACTCTTCCTAATATGGCACTCTCAAATCCCTGATCTGGTACAAAAGATCTTCCTGTTTTCTTTATTTGTGTACGTTTCCCAGTCAAAGATTTTCCTGCTGGTATTGTCCTCTCAAGATGTGGATTTAAACGCTTCCCAGTATTACGTCGATTGGAATGGTTGGTCTGATCCGGACATCCTTGTGCAGTATTATCCTGAAGTGTTGAAGGTGAACATTGTTACCAAATCTATTTTCTTAAACACTGTCTGATGAGTGAAGATACTCTTACCGTTGTTCCAGAATCATCCGGTATATTAACCACATCCCTCAGCCAAGTAACTACTTGAGTCAGTATATTAACCAGTAATCCTGTCTGCACCGGTGTTAACATTTCCCCTACTTCTTGATCCCGAAATGGTTTTTGCTTTGATCTAGTAATTATGAAAAACATGTATAGGTAAAAGTACAAAATCCAGTGGGGACCGCACTATATATGAGACACAACTAGAACGAAAAATGAGCCCGAAAATCAATTGAGCAGCCAGGGTTGACAATGCCAGATATATAGTGCGGTGTATAATAAGACACTGACTGGCAAAACAAGAAACAAGAATAAAAAGTAAACCTAGGTTGACAACAATCCATGATTAAACAAGTGAAACAACTCTTGAAAATTATATTGTATCAACAAAACAAAGCTTCTATGGAAATATATAATGAAGAATGGAGTCTAAAGATTTCTAGTGTAATATGGGAAATCTTGAAGCAAAGACGCAAATGTGTCTTTGGTGGTATGAAGCCTAATCTACCAAAAAATTCTTTGCAAAAATAAATAAATAAAGTACCATCATTTGTATTCAATTGTGAACGGGTAGGAAACCTAGATAGTAACATCACTTGTATTCAATCGTGAACGGGTTGCAGAAATAATACCATATGCCCTATTTCCATTGGTCCTGCCTTCCTAGACACTCTACAAAAACCATTGATGCATATAACTTAACCCTAGAATATCATTTTGATACACCAACCTTTATTGAAGACAACCTATGATTATCAGAATATTAATTAAGGGCAACAACTTGCATAATACAAAAAGAGACAAAACATGACTGATATTAATCGGGAACGGGTTGAAGAAATAATACCAGTATAAGAACCAGCCAGAGAAAAGAGAGATGAGTAGGAGTAAACTTATGGTTTAAGAAAAAGATAAGTCTAGTTTTTATAACCGAATGAATAAAAAAAAGTAAAACTTAACTTTAAAATGGAGCCAAAACACCAGGCGGGAATCATCCCGCTCTTAGAATTTTCGTTTGATTTTCATACCGCCAAAAAAAAAAAATTTGGATGAAATTTTGTGGAAGACTTTTTTGATCTTCCGAGAAAGTTTCAAGATCTCATTTAACCAAAATGGTTAATTTCCGTAAATAACTTAGAGAGAATATTCGGTGGTTATCTCCATTAAGTTTGGGGAATTTGTTTCCCAGCATATTGATATTCACTAAATTTTAGCAAGAAATTAGGAGGATCCACAGGAATTTTGAATTTTTGGTTTTCATCCCGCCAAAAAAGTTCTTGGTTGAAATTTCGTGGGTTCTAGATTTCGTGTATCCAACGTGGTTAGTTTCCCTAATTTTTAGATTTCCAGCCAATAATAAATCACAGAGAATATTGTGGTGGTTATCTCCATAAATTTGGGGCATTTTTTCCCCCAAAATATTGATATATATATATATCAATTTTCACTAGAATATAGCAAAAAATTAGGAGGATATGGATTTTTGGTTTCTAAGCGCAAGACATATGTAATGGACACAACATGTAGCAGGGAGCAAGATAAAAAGGTAGGTCACAAATTTTGGATGAATCTGCATCGGGGTGGGGCTCATTAAATTATACGAGTACCGGACCAATTGGGTTTTTGTATGCAACAAAATAAATCTCTCTTAACGGCCATACTCTGAGCCATAATGAATGATGTTGTTGCCAAAAGCATGATAAGAAGCTCCCCATGTTCTTGAAATAGGAATAATATATAGGAGACACATCATAATGTTTTAATTTGTGCTTCAACTAAGATTCCAACTTCTTGGAATACCTGTAGGAGTAACATGAGAAACATCGATTAATTTCGTGCTTAGGCGAAGATTCCAAAATTTTTAGAATACTCCAGTAGGAGTAACATGAGAAACATCGTCAAGTTTCGTGATCGTCAAGCAGGATTAATAAGAGAAACATCGATTAGTTTACTTAGTCGATGAAGATTATTCCCAACTTGGAATACCCAAGCAGGAACAATAAGAGAAACATCGTCAAATGTCGTGATTCGGCAAGATTCCAAACTTCTAGTCGGAGTATATATATGAGAAACATCGATTAGTTTCGTACTTTGATCGATGAAGCTTCCCAACTTCTTGGAATACCCCACTATGAATATTATGAGAAAAATGCTTCAACGAGGATTCCCAACTTCGTGGAATACTCCAGTATGACTATAATATGAGAAACATCGTCATTTTTGTGCTTCTCGACTTTTTTGCATACTCCAGTAGGAATAATATGAGAAACATCGATTAGTTTCGTGCTTCGATAGGTGAAGCTTCCCAACTTCTTGGAATGCCCCACTAGGAATAATGTAGTTGGTAAAATCCCCAAAGTAGAGATTTTACCAATACACCCAATAATCACACATGAGAAACACATAAATATAAGGATTTATTGATGATTTAGAGGTGATTACATAGATTTCCATGAAGAACTTAAGTGTTCTTCATGTTCTTGAGTAGAGTAGAGAAGAAGATGGAGGTAGAGGGAGAAAGTTCTAGAGGCCCCCCCCTTATTCTAGGGTTTCATAGATATTTTATATGAGACCTATTTAACGAATTTACAATAATACCCCCAAAGGGAATCCTATGCTAGAGTTCTTCTATGGTGTATCTTTGCCTAGGAAAGTTAAGTTACACCGGCCTTGGCTTGGCGCCACATAGCGGATACACTTCAACATCCAATAATCATGTGTCTTCCTCTTCCAACAAGCATGGACGGCGACCTCAATCTCTCTTCTCCGAACTTCAGCGGCTAGTCTTCTTCTGGATAAGGATTGCTGATGCGGATCCCACTGAGTCAACGAGTCAACTCTGACAACCTGACCGCTCTGATCTTCTGACAAATGCTCAACTACTTCTCAGCTTTCTGTCGGTGACGTGTTCTTTACCCGCTGATCACGATTCACTCTTCCATTCTTCTAATGATAGCAGTCAATGTAGCTTCAACGGCAGTTAATATAGCCTCAGCGGTCATTGATTGATGTAGCTTCAGCGGTACTGTATGCTAATGTGGTTCTTGGCGTTCATCCGCTGATCTCCTATGCATGGTGATAAACCTAAAACTTCTATTTGATGATTCTGTGCTTCTCATTGATAGCCTTCTTACGTAGCCTCACCTCTAGGATGCTTTTATTTGTAGAATGCATTTTCTACACCTACATTTTGCCCCTTTGCTTATGGATGGTTCGCAGATTAATCCTTAAGCAAAATCTCCTTGAAACGTCATCTGGTGCAGGCGGAGTAAGAAGTAAAGTCTTCGAAGTAGCTTGGCTGGATCTATTCTTGATTTGGATGGCTTTCTTCGGCGAACTGTCTTGGACGAATCTTCTGTTGGCGGCTATGGCTCTGACATGGATTGGCGTGTTGTCTTCGATCGTGCTTGACTGATTCTGAGATTTGGACTTCAGTGCACTGACGTAAACTTGAGCGGATCTCTTGTCTTCAGCGGATAACCATTGCTTGTGGAGAATACCGTTGTGTGAAAATCTATGGATCTTTTTCTTCAATAGGCTGACAAGGTTCGGCGACCGTTAATGTGATTGAGGTATTAGTTGTTTCCGCCGTCTTCAAATACATTTATTGTTGAGTGTTGATGAGAATTTAGGAGGCTTCAGCGATCTCTATTTGAAAGTAAATGCTTTGTCTGCTTCTTCAACTGGAAGAGAGATGAGGAGTTTTGTAGCCCAAGGTATACTTCGGCGGTCTTTGTTGTTGAGGATCCTGATCTGAACTGTTTACTTGTGAATCTTCATAGCGGTAATTGTATATCAACGGATTTTGCAAGTGACGGTTGATTGAATTTTTGTTGTTGCTGAAGGAACTGAGCGGAAGAGTACAACTTGCTTTTTAAAAATATATATCTATATTTGCCCCTACTCTTGTGCGAGGTTCTGAAGCAACGACTCTGGGTTCAACGACTTGTGGCTAACATTTCTGCTTTCTTGCTTTTACCGCTATGCCTGCTTTGTATTAATTTTGAAAATCCTTGTATTCACCAAGTGATGCCCTGTAAATGAGTCATAGAGAAATTAAAAAGAAGTTTGTATTTCATGTACACGGTTGCCCCTTTTTGCTTTGAAAAGTAAAGAATCGAGACTTTTGAAAGCAAAAACAAGTCAAAACTTCTTCATTTTATATATGGCTCTGCCCCTGTTGATCATGTTAGGAATCTTGTAAAATGCGATAGGAAATAATGACTCTCGGCGGTTATGACACACTAATATAATAATTTGGGTAAGTGATACTTAGCTCTCGGCGGCTAGATCTATTGCTTGTTTATTGCTACGTTCAGCGGGTAATATAAGATTGAGCCGCTGCCCCGGCGTGTATCAACTTGTAGCTACCACTTTCACCTCAGCGAGAATTCGTTGTGTTCAGCGGGTATCTTGTTGTAAAGTCGCCGATTCATTTGAATGAAATTGTAGCGGTTACCCAAATTCAAGATCGTACTAAGGCATATGACAAAGCAAATTTGAAAGATAGAAGATAATATTGTAGATGCAAATAGTAACGCAAACTTAGTGATCATGCCCCTGGCATGGTTAGTAACTCATAAGGGAAATGAAAATGTACTTATAATGACCAATTTGAAAGATAGAAGATAATTGAGCGTATAATGAGATGTTTGCAAAGTTTAAGATACTTAGCTTGTTTGTCCGGCGTAAGGTAAATAGTTTGGCGGTTACCCCTTGGTCAATTTGAAAGTATCTGACGTTACCATGCCTATCAGCTGATATCCAATTTAGTCCTGTGCAGGTCGGCGACGTATGTACCAAGATTGAATTTTTTGGTGAAGACCATTGTAAACAGCTCCTTATCTTCTTAGAAAGCGGTGGTGCTTGAAGTTCCTGTGAGTATGCTCTATCCAAGCAACTTGAAAGCAAAGTTAGTTTTTCCATTGTATATTTGTATATGCTTAAAATCACAGCGGGGTAATGCAAAGGTAACAATATATGTTTTTCCATTGACTCAATTTGACGCTGAAGAACACCATATAAACTCAGAGTTATAGTATGCTGAGATAAAATTATTGTAGAGCTTTTTATAATGCCCCTGGATGGCTGCCATGTTGCGTAAATGTTGATGGCGACCTTTGCCGAGTTCAATTGTGCGTCCCAAAATTTTTGTGAGGAAGCATATGTCTTCTACTAAGGATCCAAATATGGTTGTTGACAATCCTCTGAAGTCTCTAGAAGTGCAAGTCTAACAAATCTTTCATCTTCTAGTTATCAAGTGTAATCTAGATAACTCTTAGCTTTTCATGCTTTTGTTTAATCATGAGATATGTTTATATCTCCCACTCTTTTGTTATAGAACTTTGGTAGATGTTTTTCTACCTTTGCATTTTGTTGTTATATATATAACTTTCTTTGTTTGCTTCCGCCGGTATAATCGAATCCATTTTAGTTTAGTGATGAACTGACAACATTCATTCTAGCCACATCGCCCCCGTTTTCGCTATACATTGTTACTTGTGCCCGTCGGCGATCTATTATAAGTGGTTGGTTAACCAGGAGCCGTCCCTACAGGGAGTTCTCCTGGAGTTTTTTATTTTTCTGCCAGCACTTACAGATCAACAAGTAACGCGTCAGGAATTTTAATGCACCAGTTAGGTAGAACTACTCTTAGTCAGACATCTAAAATGGTTCGATATACACCGGCATACGACTTTCATGGCAGATTTGCCTCAGCGTATGGCTATATAAGCCTTGTAGAATTTTTGTTTG
>JAJJMA010336022.1:0-10034 GCA_023529015.1 Papaver nudicaule
TCACACACAAGGTAATGTTTCAGAATGGTTAACAGTGTATCTGAATCAATAGCTCTGTATATGATCAATAAGAGCCGAGGATAGTTTCTCTTGTGGATGTGTATATTTACAGCCTATAAATCTTCCTGAACTAGCAAAGGAGCCGTTTAAAGAGACGCAGTTGCAGTTTTACAGAGATTTTCCTCCCATCATATGCAACAAATCTATGGATTCGCAACACCATCAACCATGAAACCAACTCAACGGACTTGTAAGATTTCTATATCTCCTTCTGATTAATGTAAATAGCCTATTCCCAAAAACAAGTTTTTGAAATATATACCTCCAAATACATGGAAGCTTCTCGGATGCAGCAAATTGATTGCATCCATAACAACTCTGTAATGGAGCTGGTGGGAGGTAATATTATTGCTTTTTGCTAGGGTGTTTATTTTGGTGCGCCATAATAATGATTGGTATCGTGTAATGTTTTCCGTTGTCCCGCAATTTGGAGGAATTAGTGTGGCATTGACAAGACAACTTGTCTCTTGTAGGTGTTGTAGTATATTTGCTCACTGGTTAGCAAATCGCGATGATCCCTTGGTTCTTGAGATTGCGCACATGTACGTTATCTGTTTAGTTTGATTTTTTTAACTCGTGGTTTGTCATTTAGTAACAGTGGTACTGTATAATGTTCTTATGTTGTCTTTTGGGTCTGTGTAAGCACAATAGAGATTGTGAATTACACAAACTATGATGACATGAAGTATGCTGTAAGTACAGTATTATATATAATGAATCTTTTGTTGTAATTTCGCGGCATATTTCCATTTGCTAATCTGTAATTTACTAATATGCTAACTATATCTACTGCAGATCAGAAAACTCGACGACTCTGACTTCAGAAATGATCTTTCCAAAGGCTATATTTGGGTGTGATTTCTTATTCCTTAACAAATTTGTGACTTCCGTTACATTTGTCGGCATCCTTATTTTCACCTCCACGCTTCATTTGCTCTCTTTCGTTTGCTACTTATCCCTTACTCTTATAAGACTTGTCTCTTTATCTGACTCTATATAGGCTAATGACTAATGGGGTATTTTATGTTTAACCCTGAAGTCCATCTACTCCCATCCTCTCTTGATGTGATTGCCAAATCTCGTAGTATACAACTTATTTTCATCATATTTTGTTACATTGTGTGAGTTGGCTTCTTATTTTTTCCTCTTGTGTTTAGGTGGATACCATGATCATGCAAGCTATTGGTTTGTTGGATGATCTTGACAAAGAACTTAATACATATGCGATGAGGGATGGTATGGATGGTTTGCAAAGATTGTATCAAACAATATCCTGTACGCCAAAGCAGTGAAGCTGATGGGTTACCGTACAACTACCATGATCGTGATTTCTCTGAGGTAGTGGAGAATTAAGTCAATAACCTTTTAGAACGTATAAGATTCTGATAAATGTAAGCATCCTTTTTCTCACCTTGGTTAACATTCATATCTTTGATAAATGTCATAGACTTTAAATGGGTTTCCTGAATTTTTCTTCCTTCTTGGCATAAACATATACACTAATGTTACATGTCTACTTGGATATCTTTCTTCAGTTTTAATTCTCTCATGTAGTCCTGTTACTTGGAGACCAACTAATAACCTTTTATTTATTTTTTTCATGTTAGGTGGGTAAGAGCTTCAAAGTAAGTTTGAGCATCTAGACTGTCCAAGGAAGATTCTCGACAAAGAATTGATGGCAGAACCTTGCTCAACAGTTGAGAAAGTTTAGTTGGCGAATGAAGGCATAAATGCTGTAGTCTTGCGGGTAAAATGCTAAACTGTATGAATAATGCTTTCTGGTAGTTAGGTTTGTAAAAGAAATCTAGATTGAGTACTAATAAACTTGTTTGCAATTGTTGATGGGCAAGAAAGGTGGTGGTGAGCATTAACCAACTCATTGCATGCCCCCAAGGGAGGAATGACCCCTGCAAGTGGAGGCAACAAGTCAAACAAATCTCCAAAATCTACTGGGTCAGTTTCATGCTCTTGTTGTAGCAACTAAACAAAATCCTTTGTAAGTGGTGATTATTTTGTAGACGTGCATTCTTCGATGAGTTTGATCATGTGTTGTTTTTTTTTTTTCCCACTTATGTTAGAATCACAACAACTGGGTTGCACTCCTTTAGTCCGTTTTTTTTTTTTTTTTTTTTTAATTTTTTTTTTTTTTTTTTTGAAGTAATACAATTCAGTAATATTAATATAATGTTCATTCAATTTCAAGAACAATTTCCTGGTTCTAATATTAATATTATATTAGATTCAGTTGAACAGCTTTTGATTCAGTTGATTCAATTTCTATTTTTTATAAAATATGATCAGTATAAACAACTGCTTATGGCTGCCTTATCAAATAACTGATTATGACAGACTTTTATTCAAATAATAAACACCAGACCGAACCAGACTTAATTTCAAATAAGTCTTCCAGGATACAACCAACAGAAATAGACTTATTTTGAGTTATTAAGTCTGATCCTGGCATACTTATCTGAGCCATTCTCCACTAGTGTTGGTAGCCTCGGGAACATCCAAGTGTCTTAGGTGATCAATATGAAGGCTTAGTTCTCTAGGAGACATGCCCTCTCCATGGTCCACCTTGTTTGACAGTGGCTTCAGCACAACATCCAAACGCTCCATTTATTTTAAGAAATACCACGTAAGTCATACCGACATAAATTTGGTATACAATTTACGCATAACTTGAATAAGGAAGAATCATCAACAGAAGGTGCAGTGGTGATCTTTTTTCCTTTGCCACGACCACGCTGGACAACTTGTTCCGTACGTATTACATGGCCATGACTCCAACGGTTGTACCATTCAAGGTAATCTTTCGTGAACTCATAACCATGAACCACATGATCCCACGTCCATCCTACTACATACTTATGACGATCGTTCCAATAATCCACCAATGGCCTTTTTTTTTTGTAAAGAACCGTAATTGCTTTTGTGTCGTTGTGGCTTTCATTGACGAAAACTGGGAATTTTGTAGCGTCATGATTTGTTTCTCCCCCTTCTTCGGGACTTTCTTGTATATAACCAAGTTGTCGCATGAATCTCTCTGGGGCATGCATTGTGTTTCCAAGGGGTGAAACAAGGGGCCATCGTAAAAACACATTTTCGCCCTTTTTTTAATGAAACCCCCAGCTCTATCCTTTCTGTAGGGGTCAAAGACTACATCACTTACCTTTATGTTGTCCAACCTATCTCGGACCGTTAGAATCCAAGCTTTCTTGCCCTTGTCTTGATCCCCACTGAATATATATTTGTGCCCTCTCGGCATTCCCTGTTTCCAATTGTCGTTGGTTTTCCAATTCTCATGACCTTCCATCAACTTGGAAAATTTTCGTATATCCACATCTATGCAAACATCAATGAAACATATATATATATATAAATCGATGATGTTATCTTGAATTTGACATTCAAAAGTAAACAAAAAATGCTCAATTACCTGCAATAGAGATGTGTTACCATTGAGTTGGGAGGTGTGGCTTCTTGATGCCTTTCTCATCTCGGTGTTTAAGTGTGAGACAACTGCGGTACCCCACGAAAACTCTGCCATCTCATCCAAAGGATCCAATAGCTGCAAGAATTTCGCATTCACCTTGTTCCCGGATGAAAAACTAAAGAACCCTAAATTCTTATAGCAGCGGAAACTAAAACTTGATTTTAGGAACTACTGACTGTTGCGACGATGACGCTGACATATAAAAATCTAATGTAAAAACAAGATAGTCTATGGCACGGTTATTGGCTTATTACATATTATTAACGGACGATCATGAGTTCTAAACACCGGCTCTGATACCAACTGTAAGATTTAATATATAGATTCGTTAAGCAGGATCGTGAACTTCATGATAATCACACAATAATATATGCAAGAGTAGTTATACCTTGTGACGCTATTCCATCGTATACCTGGTAACGCTATTCCATCGTACTTCACTGATCGTCTGGTAGCAGCCGTAATACCTTGTGGAGGTCATGGTATCTCTCTCTTCACCTTAGGCATAATGAATTGTAATTCTTTTGATACAGTAGTGATGGTTACTGTTTCCCTTTTATAGGTAGAGAGAGGACCAAGTTCCTAGGGTTTTAGTATTGGGCTTTAGGTCTCGACCGTCCATCAAGGAAGAGCATAATAGGGAACTAACTCCTTTAGCAAACCCAATTAGTTTAGCAAAATCCAGATTAGCCCAAAGTTATCACATGGGCCCAATGAGATAATTTCACCTAATGGAAATTATCTTACAGAGACGGGAAAGAATCGAAGATATCTGCTGGTGAAACAGAAATACTCTGTTTTTCAAGAACCCTAAACATAGCTCCTATGTTTTCAAAAACAGAGCAATCAAGATGATCATCATAAAACAGAGCTTCTGTGTGTCGGGGTATTATGTTTTTCCTTCGATGTGTTTCTGGGCTGATTCAGAATATATTATTGACGAAGCTCGAAGGTTTAAAGATATGGAGGTTGCTGGTGATCAAAAACTAAGCTATCTTCAATGTACGATGATTTTTCAGCTGGTGGAAGATCATTCTTGTATAGATGTTATTCCTGGGGTTGTTACGTCATATAACAACTCTCTTACAGACTCTCCATGTTCTGAGGTTAGGACCGGAGATTATGATGCACGGAATCAACTTTTTGATCACGGGATTGATCATGATGATCATGATGATCAAACTGAATCTCCATTATCAAGCTGTACTGAAAAGGATGTAGGTGTTGGGATGGTTTCTACTTGCTTCAACCACACAGAAAGAGGCTAGCTCGACGATGTTGGGGTTCAGGTTTTGGGCCATGAACTGGGGACGGACTGGTCCATTTTCCGGCAGTACTTGCTGGTAGGCTCTCGGGTCTGTCAGTTTATTTGGATCTGGGTGTACTCTCGGGTCAGGGGTTTCTATATGGACTCCACATATTCATGCGGATTGGGCCTGTGGGAGGGGCTAATTGGTGTTGTAATTCAGGTCCAATAACACTAAACGCAACAAGGGCTTATATTATAATTGGGCTATTTCCAATTCGAAATTCATAAAGAAATCGGGACCCTAAAAGGGTTACAAGAAGAGTTTTGTCCTGATTTATTTTATGTCTTAATTAAAATTATGTAAGGCTGTGAGCAAATTGTATAATTTTTTCAGTCTTTTATTCTTATTATTAGCTAATAGGCACCCTGGGTTGCTAAAGAGTGTCTGTGTATAGCTAAAAGTCTTGTAAATTTTTCCTCAAAAGAAATTGAATGACTTATTAGCAGTCAACTCGCTGTCATGTATCTCTAACTCTATCTCCTTTACTGTTTTGATATTGTATGTTTGAATGCTTGTTGTATGTGTATGATTGATTGTGTGTATTTTCTAAGATCTAGTAATGGGATTTTAGACAGTTACATTTTGGCGCTATAAGAAGTTTGAACTTGTTTTTTTCATCATGATTTGTTACGATCATCACATAGCTTGTTTTGTTAACATGTTTAGTCGTTGAAATCTTATCATTACTGTCTGTTTTTTGGAGAAGCAGTACTATTTATGGTATGATTTTGGTCGTCTGCGAAGTGTTGAGCTCATCATCTTGTTTACTATCATGCTATCTCGCAGATCTCATCACATATTTCACTTGTATAACAGCTATAAGATTATCTTCTTCATTGTCTGCTTTTGTGAAAAAGTGATATTTTTAGTATGTTCTAAGCCATAGCGTGCTCATAATTGTCTGTCTCTGAGAAAAGATGCTACTTTTAGTGTGTTTTAAGCTATAGGGTGCCTATCTTGTATGTCCTCGTGTAATGGTCGCTGTCGTCTTTTATGTTCTGAGTATGGTTATTCTTGGTATGATTTAGTTTCTGCAGTGCTAGTATTTTCCAAGGTTTCCACTTTTAGGTATATCTCAAGTTTAGGTTATCGCCTTAGATCTGTTTCCCGACGAGATGTTGCTGGTTTGTGGTAGAGCCGTTATTATAAATACCTTTTATGCATTGATGGTTTGCTTACTGATTTGCAGGCTCCTAGTAATAACAAGCTCTAGGTTACAATTACGTAATACTGGTCTTCCTTGATGTTTATGACGCTTAGAGACTATGATAACTTAGGTAGTGTGTTATGAATCCGTTAACCTCAGTTTTGAGATAATGAAAATGTTCTTCAAGCTTTCCAATATGTCACCGCCGTAAGCTTTTAAATCGAAAATATTTTTGTTATTCAAATGTTTTGATGTTTGTGTTTCTTAAAATTTTAGATAAAATTACCACTTTGGTCCTAACTGCCATGATTAGGTCATCTTCTGTGCATGGTACAGTTAGGTCTGCCGCTTTTTTCATTTCCTTAATAACGTTCTGAAAAGATCTTCAACTACCCCCACTAACCTTTTTGGCATCTACTAACAGTACAAACATCTTAATACTGTCAGGAAGTGCACTTGTCTTCTTTTGCAGATATTCGGTGAATGGGGTCCAAGAGCAAGGGAAATCATCCTTCGACGAGTAAGCCTCCAAGATATCCTCTGACAGATCATCCATTAGTATCCCCTAGTCGACACAATACCAGAAGCAAAGCGCTATAACCTCCAGGGTTTGCGAGTTCCTTTTTCGGGAATGAGGACTCGGCTCAGCAGACGCCAGCACAGCAGACATCGGATCTAGACAAGGTTACAATGGTGGATGAGACTTACCTCAACGAAGCGGAGGCAGCTGGTGAAACAAGCAGTTTTTTACAAAGGATTGACAAAGGTATAGACATAGGCGTCGTCGGCGAAACTACTAATGACATTGCTGCAACTCGGAAACCTATCGGTGAACCTTCTAATGTTGTAGGTGATACATAGAATTTTGGCGATGCTGCTAATACCATAGACACAATTCATAAGACTGTCGGCGAAGCTTCTAACACGGCGGGTGCAGTTCCAAAGACTGTCGGCGATCCTATCACAACAATTGGTGCAACTCAAAACGTCAATGGCAGCAAGACGACAGCAGCACCTGGCGTGACTCCAACTCAGCCCATAGTAGTGGGGGATAACACAGGATCTACTAGTATTACGGAGACCATATTACAAAAGTTTTTGGAAGTCAGTACTAGACAAGCAGCTGAGATCCAGTTACAGATGCAGTTACAGATGGAGACTGCCTTACAGAGTCACATAGAATTATTGGCAGAGAACAGAAAAATTATGCAAATCCAGAGTATGAGTCATACATCTCACTCGCGCACTCGTTATTCAGAAAAAAGCAGGACTAGGGTGATTCAGGTTTCTGGATCATCGGCGAAAAAAGATGTTGGGAGTAAGAAAATGGAGACATCAAAGAAAGATGAATAGGGTTTTGACGACTCAGGAAAGTTGGATGGATTGAGTGAGACTGTTAAAAAAGAAATTCGGCGATTAAAAAATCAATTGGGAGCTATGATCGATTCACTGAAGGACGTTAAATTAGCAGCAGCACTTTCAGATGCAAAAAAGACGCCCTTGAAGGACATATGGACACGTATCTAAGAAGTTTAGCATGCCAAAATTCACGTCGACCTTTGATGGAACATGAGATCTAGGTCAGCATCTAAGAAGCGAGACTTGGCAGCGTGGGTAAACTCAGACCCAATAATGTGCATGGCATTTCCTGCCACTCTCAAGGATGAAGCTTTGGCTTGGTTTGACGGGTTGGCAGAAGACTCGATTGGATCATTCCAAAAGTTAGAAGGAAAATTCTTGTTTACATATATCCGGAATAATCGAAGTCGCCCAGGAGTAGAAAAATTGTTTAATATCAAGAAGAGACCGTCGGAGATATACATGAGTCTGATTTTAAGATGGAGAAAACTCTGCAGTGAGGTAGAAACAACTGTATTTGATAAAGATAAAATGCGAGCATTCATTATGGGATTCGCCGAAAGACATGAAAACAATGTGTGGTAAGCAAAATGAATGGATGAACTATGAAGAAATCCAAGAAGAAGAAACTCGCCAGAAGAAAGAGAGAGCGAAGCAAATTCACTCAATCAACAATTATTCTCCAGAGGAACAAGAATAAATAAATAGAGAATGGTTCAAGGCAGAGCATCAACGATTAGCAAAAATCCCATCTTCGGCGATAGTTTTTCTAGAGACTTCGCAGAAGCAAATGCAGCATCAGTCTAACGATGATTAGCAGTGGAATTCACATAAGCGAGAAAACTATCATGGCAGAGACAGACATGATAACAGAGGTAGAAATGATGGTAGAGGTGGACGTGACAATCGGCGACCTGGAAATGGAGATAAGAGGTACAACGACGACAATCGAAAGTTCGACGAGCGCAGGGGGGGTCAACAAAATTTTCAAGACGCTACTCTTCCAAAGCTTTGTGTTTCTTATACTGATGCTTGGGGACAAATTGAGAATTCCAACTGCAGAGACAACATTCGCTATCCCCATAATAGGGGAAATCCCAAGTTTCCACCAACGAATACTACCCCTTTTTGCCAGTTCCACCAGTTTTATGGCCATTCAACAGAAATTTGTACCGGCGTCCAACAAGAGGTGCATAAATTCATTCGCCATGGAAAATTCCAGGAGTTTCTTGAGTTGCCTCCACCACCACCAGTCATGGTACAACCAATTCAGGCTATCCCAACTCCAAATGTGTTTGAAGTGAAAGTGGAGCGAGACCTTATGTAACTAGATTGCTTTTCTATTGTGCATTCAAAGATTATTAGAGATGAGTTTCATAACAATGTTCTGTCGAGGGTGCATATGCGTGATAGATTGGGGCATAAGATTTGTAGTGTCGCCGTCAATCAGGAACCATTGTTAGATTGGATGAAGGCTCATGTGTGTTTTTCCACCGAAGATGTATCAGTCGAAGGAAGAAATCATAATGATCCTTTGGTTCACACAGTCCAAATGGGAAAATTCAAACTTCCGAGAGTACTTATTGATCCAGGGAGTTCAGTTGATATTCTTTTCAACTCAGTCTATGAAGCAATGAAATTAAAAGATCCGTCGATTGAGTCGTTGATACCTTCCAAGTATAATATTTATGGGTTTGATGGGATTGCATCTAAGCCAAAAAGAGAAATTACGTTTAAGATTGTTACCTGCCCTGAGCTGATTTAGGACACTACCTTGTGTGTTGTGGATGTTGATTCGTCGTATGCTGCTATTCTTGGGAGACCATGGTTGCACAGTTTGAAAGGGGTACCCTCTACTTATCATCAACATCTAAGGTTTTCAACGCCTGTGGGAGTCGTCGAGTATGTTGGGGATCTAGCATTAACGAAGGCTTGTAATGCGGTGGTTCATATGCGTGAAAACAGAAAAGCGAGAATAAATGAAAAGAAGAGGCAGGGGAAAGATGCTCTCAAGGAGTAAGAGATTGAAGAGCCAATCATCGACCCATCAAAATACGTCCATTCTGTAAAAGTAGGAGAAGATTCGAGGAAGCCGGTTGCAGCGCCATTATAGCAATTAAAGGAACCTTCGCCGATGGGAGAACCTGAACTACATTTTACAGCAGTAGAACCTACAAGAGATGTAAACATGGGCGAAGAGAATGATCCCAAAATGGTAAATATTGGTACTCTATTGAGCGAGGAAGAATAGGCAAAGTTACAGGCATTGCTTAGAGAGTACTCAGATGTTTTTGCTTGGGGGATGAACGAAATGCAGGTATAGACCCAGAATTAGCATGTCATATGTTGGATATTGATTCAAAGGTTAGACCCTTCAAGCAGCAAATAAGAAAATTAGCCCCAGTTTATATGGAAGCAGTTGAAGCTGAGATTGACAATGAAAAAGGAGGGGTACCGAAATACTACCAACTTTTTGTTTTGGCTCGTGAGTCTTATGGTTAATGTCTGGACGATCTCAAAAATCAATATCCAAACCTCTAACTGGAGTTGTTAAGACCTCGACAAAGAATAGTTTGGAGTCAACTCGACAGTTAGGCAATAACGTACTACTTGGTGCTTTAATTATAAATCAGAGTTATAATGCGGAAAGTAAAAGCACACA
>JAJJMA010336031.1:0-13295 GCA_023529015.1 Papaver nudicaule
CCGCCGAAAATGCCAGCTTGTTTATGATATACAAGATTTCTTCCACGTGCTTTTGCATGCCGCAAATCTAGGGTTTCACTTTTGACCTATCACCTGCTTAACCGGTTGGAATCTTTTACCTATAAATACTTCTTCTCCTTCCCTTTTCATTCATTTTCCTTCTTAAAATTTCTCTGTCTTCTTTCTTCTCTGAAAACCCTAAACCAAAACCCTAACCACCAAAAACCGTCGCTGCTCAGTCGGAAACTTCCCTTTTCCGCCTCTTTTTCAACTTCTTTTTGGCGTAAAACCCTTTTTAGGCTACTGTTCTACAGCACCTTCCATCCAGATTCACTTTTCGTCTGCTTTTTTCTTACTCCGGTGATTCTTTATCTCTGCAACTTCCGTTACCGATCAATCTTCATCTTTTCCGACTATCTAATGGCTTCAACCGACTCCTCCTATGACCAAGAACAAGAGCTTCAGCAGCAAGGGTCTAACCGTGAGGACGCCGAATCGTCTTCACGCTCTCAAGACCAGGAATCTGATGATGAAGAATCTTCTGATGTGGGCGGTAAGCCTTCTTGGGGTGATGACTGGGAAGGATATTGCACCAAAGATCATGAAATCACTCCAGCGCTTAATATTTCTCCTCTTGCCGGCATTACTATGTGCTCTAAGAAACTCCTTCTTAAACACATCCGCCAAGATGGTCAAGATGAACGCCATTTAGTTATATCCATGGGCCAAATCAGGGCTGGATATCAATTCCCCCTCTATGATCCTGCCAATCCCCTTCTTCTTCGGCTGTTGAAGCACATAAACAAGCATCCTGCTCAACTTTCTGGTAATTTTATTCGTATTCTTTATGAATGGGTTGCCCGCAGTAACGGCTATACGCTCTATCCTAATATCGCTAGGAATCCATCCTTTGTTAATAAAGAATTGTACACCGTTGAAAATTTTATTGATCAATACCAAATAAAGCCTAGCCTTAGAGCCGGCGAGCCTTGGCTATATCGTATTGAGTCAAGAAGAGGTTCGGACAACTCCAAAAAATTCTTGAGGGATGTTGACAGGAAAACTTCTACTACCGAGAACCCCTCAGTCAGCCATAAATCTGAAAACCGCTGGGGCGAAATTCCTTGCCAAGTTGAAGGCCCTTGGCTCAAAGGTTTCAAGGATGAGAACAATACTATTCCTCGTGAAGAATTCCTCCCTGAGCATTCTGACTTAGGTAAGCATGACTTTTGGTCTGTGCGCTGGGATGAAGAAAACCAATATCTAAAGAAGAATGGAGAATTTGTTACTGGTGAGAAGAAGAAATGGGTTAAGAAACCCGAGTTTTGCAAACCGCCCACTGTGAAAGGAAAAGGCACCAAGAGGAAAGGAAAAGATGGAGACGCTGTTGAGGTAACAAACACCCTACTGTTACTTTTGAAATATATGTATATATTTGCCTCTGTTTGTTAACGTAACAGATGTCGATGATTTTCCTTTCCACAGCAGCCTAAGAAGAAATCTAAGAAGAAATCTAAGCCAGAGAAACCCCTCAGCGCAGCAGATCGTATTAAAGCCGCTGTTAGTGCACTCCCCGGTATGTCTACTGCTGGATCCAAGAAAAGTGACAGTTCCAAGTCTGCTTCCGCTTCTAAGAAAGGCGGCGACTCTTCCAAAAGAAAGGATAGCGGGTCTTCTCAGAAAAGGGATGATGAATCTTCCAAGAAGAAGGACGGCAACTCTTCCAAGAAAAATGATGATGAATCTTTTAAGGATGGCGACTCCTCCAAGAATAAAGGTGATGAGGCTACCGAGAAAAAGGACAGCGGATCTTCTAAGAACAATGATAAGGTACCAAAGGTCAAAAAGTCCCGTGCTTCCAAGAAAGGCAATCAGACTAGCAATCCTAATGTCATCAACGATCCTATTTCTGAAAATCAATCTGTGAAATCTATTGGTGAGCATCATGCTGATGAAGTGTTTGAAGAAACTCATATAACTCCTCCAATTACTACTTCAGCTACTGCAACCACTGGGCAAGGTACCGCTGAAATGAATGTGGATACTGCTGGCGAGAATACCGTTGAGATGCCAACTCCTGAGCAATCACATAATCTGATTGAGCCTGCCTTTGCCTCAGCCGCTGACAACGCTGTCTCATTTCTTCGTCACCTATTTTCTTTGAGCACTCTGCCTTGTACTTCTGCTGGCGATAATTCCACAGAGATTCAATTACCGCCCAACAAGTTAGCTGATTCCTTTGCTACTTTACTGAATCAAGACCAATGAGGCTCTAACACTCTCTATCTAGAAGCAATGAGCAAGCTGAGTGAACCAGGGTTGGCGCTGAGACCTACTGAACTTACTACCGCTGTCTCTCAATTATCTCCTTATGAACAATTATGTGGCGCCGTCATGGTATATATTATTGCCTCAGCCTCATCTTTATACCTTTATTCTAGACTTCCCTTCTAACTAATCTCCTTTATTCTGCAGGATTTTCAGCGCAATGTTGGTAGCATCGAACTGAATGCTCAGCTAAGACAAGAACTTGACAATCTGCGCCAAGCAAAAGCCACAGTTGATCAAACAAATGCTTCCTTGAAACACCAGCTAGCTGTAGAAAAGAAGGAGAGCTATCGCATGCGCGTCAATTTCAATCAAGAGAAAAAGAAGCTTGAAGAACTCCAAGGTTAGTAATTGTTTTCCATCTTTCACACAATAATTTTTCATTCTGTCTCCCTTTTTCCCAACGTCTAGTCTATTTCCCTTATAAGGTCGCCGACAAAATCCTGATAGCCGATTACAGCGGGCTGAAGCTGAGATTGGTAAGTTGGCTAGTGCTAACACTAAGCAACGTAATATGTTAGTCAATTTGGGTCGAGATGTTAAATGGTACCGCCAAGAATTGCGTAATGTCACTGATCTTAACGTAACACTTGATCATCTACTCAAAGTTTCTGAAGCGGATGTGGCATGGAAAAAGAGTGAACTAGACAACGCCTCCCGCTTAGCTGAATTGGAACGTAAAGCCAGGGATAAGATGACTGTGGAGCATATGAAGATAACCTCCCAATTGAAGGATAAGGAAACCACCATTTCGCGCCTATCATCTACATTGGTTTGTCGTACCGCTGAAAGGGATACCGCCAGAAGTGAAATTCAACACCATAAGGATTTCGCCCAAATTCATAGGAATCGTGCTAGGGAGCTGAATGAAGAGAATACCATACTTAGACTCAAAATTAAACAAGCCGTTGGTCCTTGTTCTGATCAAGAAGTTCTGAGTAAACTTGATGAAATAAGTATTGCTAAAAAGGGTATTCAAGAGTATGTTAGCGGTTTAGAAGGTAGCTCCTTAGGATTTCATTTTCCATGCAATTTCCAGTTTATTATTGCCTCAGTGTTGACACTATGCTTTTCCCTATTTCAGAGAAGTACAAAAAGCTGGAGTCTCAGTTGGAAGAACAAACCGCTGACTTGAAGAAACACAAAGGGTGTACTGCCAAGATTGCTGAGCTGGAAGGGCAATTAAAAGATCACCAGTCATGTGGGAGCAAATTGCATGCGCTGGAGACTGATTATTTACAGTGTTCTGGTAAAATCACCAATTTAGAGAATGACGTTAAAGCTCTCCAGGACTACAAGAGGAAATTTGACGCTGAAGCTTCTAAGTCTGCCAAACTTCAGCATATGCAAGATGTCCTTCAATCTGAGTTGAATCTCACCAAGAAGTCTGCTCAAACCCTAGAAGAGCAAAATGTTTCTGATGTTAGAATGGCCGGTTTCTATGCTATTCAGATGTACTTGGCAAATTTTTGCCCTGAGCACGAATTGGAAATTCCAGATGACTATGCTCCTGGTCGCCATCCACCTAACACTGAAACTGCCCCTGCTACTGCTGATGATGAAGGTAACGCCGAAGACGCCATTCATATACACAGCGGTTCAGATTCTGAAGAGGAAATTGGTGAAGAAGAAGAAGAAGAAGAAATTGGTGAAGAAGAAGACGCCGAAGGTGACAGAGACTTGCAACCAATAGGTCAAGGTTCTCATCAAGACGGCGACAAAGGTGGTAATGCTAATGATGACCAAGACACTTCTGAACATCAGTGTCAAGACGCCAACAATCCAAACCAGGGGAAAGGTGTCGTTTCCACTGAAGCTGGAGAAGAAAATGCTAATTCCTCGCCTAAAGATCCAAATATGGCTGTTGAAAATCCTTTGATGTCTCCGGATGTGCAAGTCTAAGAAACGTATCATTTCCCAGTGTTATTTAGATGAGTCTTAACTTTTCATGCTTTTGTGTAATCATGAGATATATTTATATCTCCTACCTTTTGTTATGAAACTTTGGTAGATATTTTTCTACCTTTGTATTTTGTTATATATATATAACTTTCTTTGTTTGTTTCCGCCGGTATAATCGAATCCATTTTAGTTTCAATGATGAGCTGACAGTATTTTTCCTTAGCCACATCGCAACCGTTTTCGCTATACATTGTTACTTGTGCCCGTCGGCGATCTATTATAAGTGGTTGGTTAACCAGGAGCCGTCCCTACAGGGAGTTCTCCGGGAGTTTTATACTTTTCTGCCATCACTTACAGATCAACAAGTAACGCGTCAGGAGTTATAGCACCAGTTAGCCAGGTTTACTGCTATTCGAAGCCATGCATTGAAAACTAAAATGTTCCGTTATGTCCCGGCGTATAATTGTCTTGGCAGATTTGCCTCAGTTTTTGGCTATTGAGCCTTGTAAAAAAAAAATTGTTTGGCAATTCTGCCTCAGCGCATGGCTATTGAGCCTTGTAAAATTTATTTGGCAATTTTGCCTCAGCGTATGGCTATTGAGCCTTGTAGAATTTGTTTGGCAATTTTGCCTCAGCGTATTTGTCGCCGTAGAATTAAAAATGACACAATAATTTGTTAACGGGGTTCGGCGCACAAAGCAAACATACGTCCCCGGATCTTATTTGCTGCAGATTACAAAAGCTAATAAGATTTCTTGGGTATTATGTCCGCCCAAGACTTCGGATTTTTACATGTATCCTTATGGATAGAATCTCTTGATAAACTTGGCATTCCATGGATGCTCAAGTTCTTTTCCATGCTCATCAACTAATACATAATCTCCACTACCCGCTACACGCTTGATAACGTAAGGGCCTTCCCAAGTAGGTTCCAGCTTCTTACATCCTTTCTTCTTCTGATACGGCGGTATCTCTCTTAATACCAGGTCACCAGGCTGATAATCTCTTTTCACTACACGCTTGTTATATTCCCTGGCTAGACGGCGGTGGTAATTCTCCATATGAGTCAAAGCAATGAGCCGCTGTTCTTCCAAGTCATCTAGTTTTGCCAAGATTAAGTCTGTATTGAGGTTTTTCTCCCAAGCTTCGTGTTTTGTTGTTGGCAATATAACTTCTGATGGAAGCACTGCCTCAGCGCCGAATGTGAGTAAAAAGGGAGATGCTCCAGTTGCTTCTCGAATTGTAGTTCTGTAAGACCATAAGACGTTATGGAGATGCTCACACCATGCCTTCTTGTGTCCCTCAACTCGCTTTTTTAACCCCATTCCTATTGTTTTATTGGTGGCCTCCGCCTGCCCGTTGCTTTGAGGATAGATAGGAGTGGATTTTCCCAGTTTAACGCCATATGTCGCCAGCAGGTTTTCAATGTTTTCGCCAACCAATTCCTTCCCATTGTCAGTGCAAATTTCCGCCGGAACACCGAAACGACAGAATATATTTTCCCATATGAATGTAAATACTTCTTTTCCTGTTCTTTGTCTGAGCGCCTTAGATTCACACCATTTGGTAAAATAATCTGTTGCCACAATAATATATTTGCGCTGTCCCGACCCTGGTGTCAGCGGTCCAATGATGTCAATCCCCCATTTGGCAAAGGGCTTAATACTGAATTTAGTGAGACTGCTGGCGCTTTTATTTTATTTGCATACAGCTGACAATTCCTACACCGCTTAGCATATTCAGCAGAATCACCATTCATCCAAGGCCAGTAATACCCTTGCATCTTTACTTTTAGAGCCAGCGCTCTCTGTCCGCTGTGATTTCCGCAATCTCCTTCATGAATTTCCTTCAATAGCTTCTTTCCTTCGTCTCTTGATACGCATCGTAATAGTGGCCCAGCAAATGATCTTTTGTATAAGACGCCGTCTCTTAATTCATAATTTCTTGACCTGCTGATGACTTTGTGCGCTAACAGTTTGTTTCCAGGAGTGGTGAGATGTTCCAAATAGTATCTGATAGGAATTCTCCAGTCTGTTTCTGTTGATTCTTCAATATCTACCGCCAGAACTTCCTGTTGCCTTCTTCCCTCTATTAATGACATCTTTAACCTTTCAATTGCTATCGCCGGCACCTCTGGATCCGCCATCATAGAAGAGATAAACGCCAACGCATCAGCATGTCTGTTGTCATTTCTGCATATATGCCTAAATTCAATGCCAGTAATCTTGGCAGCGTATTCCCTAGCCAACTGCAAATATTGCTTTAGTGAGTTATCATGTGCTTCATATCTGCCTAAGATCTGTCGAATGACCAGCTGAGAATCACTAGTCAAACGAATGTTGCTGATGTCCATCTCAATTATAAGCCTCATAGCATGTATCACCGCTTCATATTCTGCCTCATTGTTTGTAGCTGGGAACTCTAATCTGAATGAGTGAACTATTCTTGAACCTTTTGGTGAGATAAAGACTATGCCAATTCCTTTGCCTTCTTTATTAGCTGAGCCGTCAACATATACTTCCCACTGGTTTGGATCTCTTTTCAGCAAGTCTGGGACTCCCTCGTCTGGATCTTCCTTTTCCATGAATGGAATGTCTTCAGTTTCTTCCTCTTCTTCTTCTATGGGAAAGTCTGCCAGAAAGTCGGCGATAACCTGTGACCTTTGCGCCGTCCTTATTTCGTATTTGACGCCGTACTGATCTATCTGAGCATTCCACTTAGCAATACGTCCTGCTCTTTGAGAACTATGAAGAATGGCTTCAATGGGAGTTTTGGTGAGTACCGTTATGGGATGAGCATGAAAATATGGACGAAGTCTGCTAGTGGCAAAAACCAGAGCTAGTATTAATTGCTCTATCTTAGTATAATTCTTCTCGGCAGGCTGCAGAGTTCGGCTAATATAATAGATTGGTGTCTCTCCTCCCTTTGTCCGCACTAAAACTGCACTGACCGCTGATGATGTGGCCGCCAAGTAGACCCTCAGTTCTTCTCCATGTTCCGGCGGCTGAATAGCTGGCAAGGTAGCTAAATACTTCTTTATTCCCTGAAAAGCCTCCTCATGGTCCTTTGTCCAGTTGAACTTTTCTCCTTTCTTTAGCATTTGGAAAAATAATTTGCACTTGTCGGAGAACCGAGATATAAATCTATTAAGAGACGCCAGTACACCATTTAAGCGCATAACATCCTTCAGAGTTACCGGCGAGGGCATTTCCAAAACAGCTTTGACTTTGGCCTGGTCTGCCTCTACTCCTTTCTTTGTGACAACATAACCCAAAAACTTTCCAGATGTGACGCCGAATACGCACTTTGCTGGGTTAATTTTTAACTTAGTTATTCTCATGTGATCAAAGATTTCTTTCAAGTCTTGTACATGATCCTTCTTTTTCTTGCTCTTGACCAACATGTCATCAACGTATACCTCCATAGTTTTACCTATCCATTTCTCAAACATATCCTGAGCCATCTTTTGGTATGTTGCGCCAGCATTTTTGAGACCAAATGGCATTCTTATATAACAAAATAAACCTTTAGTAGAGAAAAAAGCTGTGTGACGCTGATCTTCTTCTGCCAGCGGTATCTGGTTATATCCAGAATAGCCATCCATAAAGGATAATAACTCATGCCCAGATGTGGCGTCAACAGTCTGGTCTATGCTTGGTAAAGGAAAGCTATTCTTGGGACACGCCCTATTCAAGTCACTAAAATCAATGCAAATTCTTACTCCATTATTCTTCTTAGGAACCACCACCATATTAGCTATCCACTCTGGATATTGAACTGGTCTAATAATTCCTGACGCCCTCATCTTGTCAATCTCCGCTTCCACTGCCTCCTTGTACGCTGGTGCCAACTTCCTTGGACGCTGTTTGAATGGCCTGATCCTTGGATCTATATCCAACCTATGGCACGCAGTTTCTGGATCAATACCCGGCATCTCATTCATGCCCCAAGCAAAAACATCCAGTATTCTTTTAGTAATGCCTCTAGCTGCTGAGATTCTTCTTTATTCAATAAGGTACCAATTTTTACTATCTTAGGAGCATCTTCTTCACCTATGTTGATTTCTCTGGTAGGTTCTACCGCTGTGAAATGCAAATCTGGCTCACCCATAGGCGAAGGTTCCTTTAATTGCTATAAAGGTGCCGCTGAAGGACTTGCTGCTGAATCGCCCTCCTTCACAGAAAGAATGTATTTGTTGGGGTCGGCGACCAGTGCAGTTATTTCTTTAGCCTTGGTTGCTTCTTTTGTCTGTTTCCTTTTCTCATTCAGTCTGGCCTTTCGAGTTTCACGCATTTTGACGTCTACTTCATTGCATGCCTTTGCTGTAGATGAGTCGCCAATGTACTCAGCTACCCCTTCTGGAGTTGGGAATCGCAACCGCTGATGATAAGTCGAAGGTACTCCCTTGATACTGTGCAACCAAGGTCTGCCAAGGATGGCTGCATATGGCGAATCTACCTCCACGACACAGAAAGTAGTATCCATGATCAAGGTCTTGCACGTAACAACCTTCATTTTCACTTCTCCTTTAGGTTTGGACGCTATCCCATTAAATCCATAAATACTGTATGAGGAAGGAATTAATGACTCCACTGGTTCTTCTTTAGAATCCATGGCCTGGTACGCTGAGTTGAAGAGAATGTCGACAGAGCTTCGTGGGTCTACTAGTACTCTTGGAACTTTGAATTTTCCTATTTGAATGGTAAGGACCAATGGATTCAAATGGTTTCTTGCCTCGGGTGATAGCTCTACCGCCGAAAAACTGACTGGCTTTTTCATCCAATCTAGTAGTGGGCTGTTTTTGACGGCGACACTGAAGATCTCTTTGCCACTGCTATCCCTCTTGTGAATTCTTGACATTACATTATTATGAAATTCATCTCTACTGATTGTTGAATGCACAATGGAGAAACAATCCAACTCTTTCAAATCACGCTGAACTTCTACTTCAAAAACTTCAGGCTTTGGCTGCACTGCTTGGATTGGCTGAACC
Organism: Papaver nudicaule; assembly: GCA_023529015.1. NCBI lineage: Eukaryota > Viridiplantae > Streptophyta > Magnoliopsida > Ranunculales > Papaveraceae > Papaver > Papaver nudicaule. The sequence goes on from JAJJMA010336031.1 coordinate 9,224, forward strand.
TCCAATGGTGGCGCTGGGGGTAACTCTAAGAAATCTTGAAATCTCCCCATACGGATGAATCTATGTACTTCTCTTTGAACTCCTGTGCAGTTTTCAGTTGTGTGGCCATGGAATTGATGGTATTGGCAGTATTGGGTAGTGTTTGAAATAGGGTTCGCGGGATTTCCTCTGTTAAAAGGATAGCGGATTTCATTCCTTGATGCTGAACTTTCTATCTGTCCAAATGCATCAGTATATGTGACACGTAGTTTTGGTAGTGTGGCATCTTGGAAATCTGGGTATCCTGGCTTTCTATCGCCGAATCTTCGATTGTCATTGTTGAATCTTCTATCCCCATTCCCTTGTCGCCGACTATCATAACCTCCTCTGTTGTCGCCGTAATTTCTTCTATCGTTGTTGGCGTATCTGCCTCTATTATCATATCCTCCCCTGTTGTCTTGATCATCTCTTCCAGCATAAGTATCTCTCTTTCCCTGATTCCACTGTTGACTGCCATTCTGCTGATACTGCTGTCGCTCTTGTGGCTGCTGATGTGGGACGACTGCCGCTGAAGGTGTTGCTGTTTCTGCTTCCAATTTTTTGTGTTCCTTTCTGATCCATTCCTTTCTTGCTTCTTCTTGCTCTTCCAGCGACAAATTGTTGATAGAGTGAGCGTGTTTTGCCCTTTCCTTCTTTTGGCGCTCTTCTTCTTCTTGCATTTCTTCATATATCAACCATTCATTCTGTCTTTCCCTCAATTCTCCTATATCTGCCACTGGAGTCCAATATAAAGATTGGAACATCTGATCCGTTGTTTCCATACCGCTAATAAATGCTCCCATCTTTTCTTTGTCAGATACCGCCGACCCCACTTCACTACACAATTTTCTCCACCTCATGATGTAACTTCTACACGTTTCCATAGGTCTTTTCCTGTTGTTAAACAACTTCTCTGCCCCAGGGCGCACTCTCTTGTTTTGAATATAATTTGCAATAAATTTCTCTTCCAGCTGCGTGTATTTCTCAATTGACTTTTCCCTCAGCCCGCCAAACCAAGCTAAAGCTTCATCTTTAAGAGCAGCGGCAAACGACATGCACATTATTGGATCTGAGCCGGTCCATGCTGTTAAATCTCTTATGTAGCTCTGTAAGTGCAATGTAGGATCTCCTGTACCGTCGAAGATTGATGTAAAAGTTGGCATACTAAATCTTTTGGACACATGTCCGTACGTAATTGCATCTACAAATGGTGTCTTTTTTGCTTCTGAAATTGCCTTCTTTAGTTTATCGTCTTTTGGCTGACCTGAGACTTCTTCTATCTTCTTCTCCATACGGCGTAACCTCTTTGCAACATATTCTTGATAATCATCTAATTTACCCGAGTCGGCGTAACTTTCCTCGCCGTGATTAGATTTCCCAGTCCTCTTACTTCCTTCTTCCTTTTTCGCTGTGGATGCCGCCACCTCTGGCCTTGTAGATCTGCTCTTTGGAGCTTTGTGCACTGTATGAGTTGAGCGACTTCTACTTCGACTTTCCATTAATTGCCTATGTTGTTCTGCCAATTGTAAATTGCTCTGAAGGATAATGTCCATCTGTCTTTGCATCTGCAACTGCATCTGAGCTTGATTTATGGTGCTTTGTTCAAAGAATTTCTTTAGCAATTCTTCAGTAGTGCTAGCGGATTTTCCTTCTGATACTGTTATTGGCGCTGTTCTTGATGCTCCAACAGCTGCTACCATTCTACTGTTACCTCCTATCTCTTTTGAAGTGTTACCAGCTGCTTTTGAGGGTAACCCATTAGAGTTGAGATTGCCACCTACTACTCTTGATAGTCCTTCCACTGCATGAGACGTCTCGCCTGGAATCGCTGTTTCTTTGGTGGTGCCGTCATCCACTGCTTTTCCTTTACTTTGCGCTGGGACTTCTTCTTCCTCATCTTCTTCTGGTATTCCATCCAAGTGTGTTATGTCTTGTATCAGAACAGCATCCATAACTACTGTCTATTGTTGGGGTACCGCTGACTGCATTGTTGCTGTTTGCTGTAAAGGTACTGTTGTCTGCATTGTTGTTGATTGCTGTTGTTCTGGTGTGGGCGCCATTGACTGTTGCTGCTGAATCACTGGTTGTTGTTGCTGGGTCGCCGACTGTGGTGTTGCTGTCTGCTGACTTGCATTGCCGCTCAAGAAAAAATCATGTGCAAAACCTAGCGGTGGTACCGCTGAACTCCTCAAGTTGTGCCGATTAGGAAGGGAAACAGACTGAGCAGGTATGGGAAACTTTGGAGTTTTACTTGATGACGCCGTACCTCCTTTCCGCTTAGTCGCCATTTTGGTATCCTGTGTAGAAAACAACAAAAGCACTTCCTGACAGTATTAAGCTAGCTTGACTGTTAGCAAATGCCAAATTCGTTAGTGGAGGTGGTTGAACGGTTTCTGATAAAGTAGGAAACAAACAAAATAGCACAGAACAGCAGCAGCAACATTTGCAGAGCATGACCTAGTCTTGTCGGCAGTTAGAAGAAAAACCCTAAATTTTGAAAACTTGTTGAAACCCTAAAAACACCAAAGTTTGCTAACCATATTCATATCAAAGATCAAAATCTGTACGGTATTGACATTTTGTTGATGAATTTTCATAACACTTTAATCCAAAATCACACTATTACATGTAGAATAAGAGACGCCTGCTAAGAATCGTGTTTAACATAATAGTCTACCATCATCCTAGATTCCTAATGACGTATATGAACTTATCATACAAGCAAGATTTTCAATACCTCTAAACAAGAAATCCTTATTACGTGTTCCAACATAACAGAGAAAGAAAAAAGATTGAAATTCTAACTTTTGAACCAACACCTTTAAGTGAAGAAGAAAAAATCATGTTACGTTTCTATAAATGAGAATAACCACCGTTAAACACAACTATGAACATATTAATGACACCCAACATGCCTTAACAGAAAGATTTTCCCATGGTTTTGTAAAGATCTAACAGCAGCAGTACCTTCACAGACTTCTATAAAAGGAAGACTCTAATAAGCTTACAAGCATATGTATGGTTAAAAACCACCAGCAGCATAAGTGCTGTTAAAACACCACTGATCATGTTAGAATCATTCAATATTTCCTAACATAGGAGCTTTTTAAGGTTCAGCCTCCATAGACAACAATAAACATACTTATGACTTCTATAAATGGAAAGTTTGAGCATCTATCAAACACAGCAGCATAACCAATACTTTAGAAACCTCATTACCACACAAAATAGCTTAAGTTTCATGAAAACAAGAAGAAATTTTTTGAAAAACACAGGTTCAGACCTCTTCTAGCGCCAAAATGTAGTTGGTAAAATCCCCATAGTAGAGATTTTACCAATACACCCCTAATTAAAGACCCTAAACACAATATAACATTCATACTTAGAGTAAACCATAATCAATATACATATCAGCACCTGAGCATAAACATGGGACAGAATAGCATAGTATAATAGAACTAAGGATAAAACCATAAGCATTGCATAACAGTTGAGTAAGCCAAAACCCTCAAACATAGATTATTATTAATGGAATCCTTGCATCTCACCTTGCTAAGGATAAACACTCTACAATGACCTCAAGATCTCACTAACAACTTGGGCTATGGAGAGTTAGAAGATAGCTTCCTCTCAATAAACCAAGTTCCAGCAATCACTTTTCCAACCCCCTCAAATATGGGCGTACACTGCCTTATATAGGCGCTTACAAGTAATGGAATACAGCTAATAAGTACAAACTATTCTGACACTATTTGTCCTCTTTCTCACCGCCTTACCGCCGTGTCTCTTCAACGTCTCAGCGCCTTCTCTTTATAACTTCAGCGCCCATCTACAGTTTTGGATAAGATCGATGAGTCGGATTCCACTGAGTCAACCATTCAACCTGACAATTCGACCGTTCTGCTTAGCATTAAATGCTCAACCAATTTATTCAGCTTTTGTCGAAGCTCCACCGCTGTTGTAGTTCTGGAGTATACCGTTATTCCAAATTCTTCTTCAGCGCCATTCCGTTGTGAATGATTACCGCTGATAGAGACCGCTGTCACCTTACTTC
>JAJJMA010336032.1:0-18735 GCA_023529015.1 Papaver nudicaule
TTTTTTTTTTTTTTTTTGTTTTGCGTGGCCTCAGGCTAGGTTATGGGTGGCGCCATGAATATGGCGCCCTATGCATTTATACATGTATGCATGTTTTAGGGTGCCTTCGTTATTTACTCGTATGCTAAGTTATCGATGCCATGGTTATGGTGGCGTACGCATGCATGAATTTCTTGTGCATGTGCTCTGTTAAGTACTCACGCCTAGGCATTCATGTAATTAAAATACGAGTACCGATGACTTACTTGGATTTGTTTGCATACTACAGAGAAAGCGTGGCGGCAACCAGGAGTTAATTTCCAGCCACCATTCCGTTCGTGATACCGCTGCCAGGACTCCCAGGTGTGATGACAACTTTTCATATGCTCCCGTTGTTAGGAACCCGACGGCTTTTGTCGATCGTGGAGACTTTTCTTCTTGTTTCATCCGAAGGCGGGGCGACTTCGATGACTCTTTGAATGTGGCGCCATCGGAGATTGTTAGGTTCCGCATGGAATCCAAGGCGCCTAAGGGCGCACCCGTCGATTTCAGAGTCACGTCTTTTGCTGTACCACTTTGCTGTGCTTGGTATGACTTTGTGTTGACTAATGAGAAGGTTCGGCCGATTCTGGAGCAGTCAGGAGTCTTCCATGCAGTGAAGGTCACCAGGAACTTGAGAATGTATAAGGACTCTGGTGCCATTGTTGCTTTCCTTCTTCGCTGGTGTAGAGCAACGAAGACTTTCGTGACCAGTTGGGGCGAGTTCGCGATTTCCCTAGAGTCGGTGGCCGCCTTATACCATCTTCCGATGTTAGGGAATCTCCCAGATAGCTACTCTCCGGAGCAAAGCGCGATGATCGAGACTTTGTATAGGCAGATCCAAGAATTGCAGATATCCAGGGCTTATTCAAACGAGAACTATATTAAGTGGACCAACCATTGGTACGTGGGTGGCACAAGTCCCCATAGGGGGACTCCGGAGAGCGTCCTCTGTATTGCTGCGTTCCTAGTACTCTGGTTGTTCAGGGACATTTTTGCTGATGCTCCTCGTGGTACCTTGAAGCCTCATGTCGTTCCCCTCGCTGTTCTTCTAGCTCACGGTCAGAGTTTGCCCATTGGCAGCTTATTCCTCGGTTCTCAGTATGCTCAGTTCGATGCTTTCGTCCGAGACATGTCAGTTCCCGGTGTCAGCAGGGTCAGTACTTATGCGAATCCCTGCTTCATCCAGGCGATTTTGTGGGAGCATTTCATTCCTCATAGACCCAAGAAGGGGGCTTCTCTGAGTAGCACATTGAAGGGGTGTCCTCGAATTCTGCCGTGGAATGGCAAGCTGCCCATCCCCTCTCCGGCGTTGAGGAATTTGCTAGATGATGAGAGGAATGTCGACTTCCGCCCGTGGTATACTAATTCTTCCCCCGATATCATACAACCCGTAACTTTCACGGAGGACCCCGGCGTTGAGCTACAATCAGGACCTCGAGAGTCGAATGGTCTCGCTGTTGGGGAAGCTATCTTTATCAACAGCAGCACTCCTGGTTTCATCCTTGGTTACTTTCAAGGGGAGGAGGTGGTCATCCCTTACAACATTGACAGGGCTGCGAGAGTGATGGGCTTCGATCAAGATGTGCCGAAGGTGTTGTTCTATGTGCCTTCCGTGGCTGAATTGCGGTCTTCGCTCGACGTATCACTCCACCTCGGCCGTCGTTCTCCTTTTATCTTTCGTCATCGGCCGGCGAGAGTGACTCCTGAGTATCATGAGTTTTGGAATGATACTCTCAAAGTCCTTCATGGTTTCGTCAACGAAAGGGGTCGGTGTGTTCCTGTAACTCCCACTCAGGTATAGTGATCCGACTATAATTTCTTCTTGATTATAAAAAAATGTCTTTCTCTTTACCCCTCGTTATTCTTCTACAGGCGCGCTCTACTCTTAGTCCCCAGTCGAAAGATATGACCTCAGCTCGAGGCACCGAGAGGCGTCGACCTCTGATGAGAATTCCCAAGGGGTATGTGCTAGAATACGAGGATGAGGATGCTGATGTGATGGTAATGAGTCTTCCATTGAGGCTGCTTTGTCCCTCGTTAATGTTTTAGTCGAGTCTTCATTCCCGTGTTGTTTCTTTGTAGACGGACTCCCCAGGAGACAACGAGCCAATGGGGTCTTCGACTGTTGGTGATAAGGAGCAAGAGGTGGCTGAGACGTTTAACGCTTCATCACTCCTTCGGGAAGAGTCGCATCCCATCGCGGTAAGGGACTCCGTTCTTTATGTCTTCGTTCATGTCTTCTTTACCTCCAGAATAGCGTATCTCACCCCCTCTTTTTTTTGACTTCCCTATTTTTTAGTCTTCGAAAGAGGGTGGAGAGTTCTCGCGTGACGAGACGTTGGTGACTAGCGGCGTAGCTTCCCCTGCTACTGTAGGCTTGTCCTCGGGCGAAGGTGGTGATGAAGAGGCTGTCAAGGACGGCAATACTGAGGAGATGGTAGACTCTGACTTCAGGGACGCTGTTGATGCTGAGATTGAAGCCAGGGAGGCTAGACTCAACGCGCTTTATCCGGGCCGAGGTGTTGCTTTCCCCCTCTTGAGTAGAGTCAGGTCTTACCAGGTGGCTATAGGCGGTTTCCTTGTTTTGAGAGTATGAGGACATGTACACACGCATCTGGAGAGAGTTCGGGCATATTGCGAGAGAGGAAGCAAACCGTACCATGGCGGAAGGGTTCGTCGGATTTCTCTTGGAGCGGATTGCCGAGATGCGGGAGAACTCCATGCTTGGGGCTGAATCAGGGACGCTGCAGGATTGGGAGGATGCTATCGCGGCTGCAGAGTCCGAGCCTTACAATGTGGCTTGGCTCCGAGAGAGGTTCGAAAAACAGAAGAATGCGAAGGCTGAGGCTGAGGGAGTTACAGAAGACGTCCTCGTGGCGAAAGAGAAGGAGGTCGCTGAACTGAAAGCCAGGCTTGCGAAGGAGCGAGAGGTTCTTTCCAACATGAGGGGTTCTTATGAAAAGGCTAAGGCTATTGTGTTATCTGGTCTTTTCTGATTGTTTTGACTCATGGTTCGGGAATTTTTTATTAGTATTTATTTGAAAGACAATGATAGGACGAGGATGTACAATGGTTACACGTTTCTTTCTCTCTCTCTTTTTATTTTTTAATTGAGGTTTAATTGGGATATGCTTCAATCCGCTTTTCTTTGACTACCATCGTATCCTTGCATCCGTCTTTGGGTGAGGTGAGTTTGTAGTATCCGCTCGGGGTGGATTGAACAACCACGTAAGGTCCTGCGGGCTCCCCTCCTCTTTGCTTGTTAGTCTTCATCACCAGTCTTCCTACTTCGTAGCCTCCGTTGTTTGTTATCGGGGCTCTGAGGCGATGAAGCTTCCGATGCAATAGCGATTTTCGACGGCAGCGGGTAAACCCGTTGTTTTTCTCGTTTCCTATTGCTAATTGGCTAAACGAAATATTAAGGGTTTCGTGGCCAGGGGAAGAGGTCGTCCATCTTCTAAAATATCGGGTAGGGTTCATGATCCACTCATACCTGGGGGCCAGCATTCCGTCCATCTTCTGCGGGGTTTTCATCCTTGGTTTCTGTCCAGGACTAGGCGAGGTCCTTCTTTCCTCGCATAAGGATACTGTTGCCGTGTGGAGCTCCTCTGGTCTAGCTGGTGTACCTTGTGGGGTTGCAGTCTTGTTAAGCAAGTTCTGGTTGTCTCGGAACCAAGAGTGGCCGAGAACAATGTCGTGTTCGAAGTCTTGTGGGACTACATAGATCTCGGCCTCCGTTCGTACTCCGTTCACTTCGATCTGGAGGGTTATTCGTCCTCGGGTTACCACCGTCCTTCCTTCAGGGTCCTCTAGCGTCTCCGGGGATCCAGTGATATCGTGTAGTGAGCCTCCTGAGGTTTCCAGCGTCATTGCAGAAACAACATTGATCTTCCCTTCTGGGTCTAATAAAGTGTTGGGGAATCCAACACCGCGTATATATGCAGTTGTGAGTATCCCCCAACCTTGCCTAGCTAGTAGTCCCCAGTCGTATCTTATCGGAGACTTGTCTGGGGTTGACGAGTGTGGGTCTTCCTCTTCTCCAAACGGCAGCCGTCTTCCTGATACCACATGGTTGAGTGCCGTGAACATGTCCTTTCATTGTGACCTCGAGAAGCACAGGATTTCGCATAGCTGATGCATCAAATTCTCCACTCTCTGGTTTACAGGTTCTCTGTGGTCCGTGAGAGCTCGGATGTGTGGAGGTTCTGAACACGACATATAAGAGCGTATTTTGGCTTTGACAACGTGTTCCTCAAGGATTCGCCTGAAACTGTTGCATTGGATCGTGGCGTGGCTGATTCTCCTGTGATAATGACAATAATGAGGGTGTTTCATTTCTTCAGCGGTGGGAGGCTTCAATGCTCTGGGTAGTTCCACGAGTCTGTCTCGGACTAAAGATTCCAGCAGCTGTTCCATCCCTGCTGCCGTGAGGTCGTTTGGTAGATCGATTCTTCCTTGTTGTTGTCGTTGTTGCAAGTCCCCTCCTGGTATCGCGTTTGGCGTTGTTGGGCCTTGTGCTCGATATTCAGCAAGGTATTCTCCCGCTTTTCTCTTCTTGTCGTTGTGTGGACCTCCGTCGTTTTCTCCAGTGGGTTCTCCACGCTTTAGTAGTTGAGCTCTCTCCCTCAGTGTGGGTATTATAGAGTTGGATCTTGCCGCTGCCTCTTGGAGTTCGGTGAAAGTCTGGAATTGAAGATCTTCTAGGAGGCATGGTAAATAGGAGCCATGTACCGGTGCTGATTTCTACTAGTTGCAGCTCCGTTATATCTGGGGCGCAGCAACCGAGGGCTTGCCCTTTGAACCTTTTCACGTATTCCTCGGGGCATTCTCCAGCTCGTTGGCGCATTTTACTTAAATCAGAGAGAGTTACCTTTCCGAAAAGAAATTCTTTGAAGAAGGCGTCCATCAATCCATTCCATGTGCTCGTGGTTCTTGGTGGGAGATGAGCGTACCATTGGTAGGCTTCACCAATGAGAGACTTCGGGAATTCGTTAAGTCTCAAGGTATGACTGTATCCGTACTCCCCTAGAGATTCCAGGAAGCGTGAGACGTGTTCTCGTGCATGACCGGCTCCATCGTACCTGGGGAAGGAAGAGGTGACGTAGGATCGAGGGGCTTCTCGGGCCGGTTGGTTGTCGCTCTTGCGGTGTGCAGTCGTAGGCGATTCGTCCTTTGTTCGTGTGATGGCTCTTTCCAGCGGAACGGGCGCAGTGACGGAGGTCTTCTTCGCAACTTCATGGAGTTCGGAGAAGGTTTTGAAGCGGAAATTCTCCAGGAGAGCTCGGTACACAGGGATCATTCCGTTGATGCAGAGCTCCACCAGCTGCTGTTCCGTCGTCGGGGCGTCGAGTATGGGCGAGATAATAGGTGCTGATGGGGAAGTTTCTTGGATAATGGGTATGTTGGTAGGTGCCGTGCCAGAGATTACAGCACCATCAGTCGAAAAGTTGGGGTTTTTGGTATCTGATCCCGACCTTAGTTCAACCATCTTTGAAGGCTTCTCTGGAACCGAGAGAATGATCTCCCACTGTGGTCGCCAACTGTTTTTACCTGGAAAAACAATGTAACGTCTCTGGGTACTTTCGTAGTGCTCGGAGATCAAAGTCGAACAAGGCAAGCCTAAACCAAGGATGGCCGTTCCCACCTTGCTTCGGTCACAGAGAGGATAGAGGTTGGTCTAGGGAGGGAAACAACGAAGAAACTTGAGATTAGGTTGAAGATGAGTTTTTGGGTGTTTGAGTTCAAGATTTCCGTCGTGAAGTCGACTGGAAATCTCCAAGGGCTAGAACGAGTTTAGATTCTCAGGTGTTTTCTCTGAGGCTCTGTGTGTTTTCTGGATGTTCTCGGTGTTCTAGTTGTTCTGCCTTGGAAGATAGAGGAAGCCTCTATTTATAGTTTGAACTCACCCTGATCTCCCGACAGAGAAGGTGGAAGTCGTGGAAGAGTGAAGGAGTGGAGGACATGCGTTGGTTTCTGTAACTGCCTGAGTCGTGTGGAACATGCCTACTCGTGCCATCTTCCCTTAACTTCTCACTATCTCCATCAGTTTCTTTCAACTGCCGTAGACCGCCAGACCAATACCCCTAAAGTTATTATCCCCCCGTGTGACGTTTTGATATCTCGAGTGAGTGATACGCGGCTATTGCGTAATTGAGTTGAGTAAGGTTGTACGACTGATTGTCGTGACCAACATGGTGTGATGTCGAGTGGCCTTGGTCTTTGGCCAAGGCCACAAGTGCTTGATTGCGCTTTGGCATTGGTTATGGTGGCGCCACGGCTCATGGCGCCACAGCCTTGGCCCTTAGCCAAGGTTAGGTAGAAACACTCCTTTGGCGTTAGTTATGGTGGCGCCATGGCTCATGGCGCCACGGCCTTGGCCTTTGGCCAAGGTTGGTTCAAGATGCGCTTTTAGCGCTAGTTGTGGTGGCGCCATGGCTTATGGCGTCACGGCCTTGGCCTTTGGCCAAGGCCATCCTGTTGTGGCGCCGTGAATAATGGCGCCACGGTTTTTGGCCCTTGGCTTTAATGTGGCGCCATGGATGATGGTGCCACGGATTTTGGCCCTTGGCTTTGTTGTGGCGCCATGGATGATGGCGCCACGGATTTTGACCCTTGGCTTTGTTGTGGCGCCATGGATGATGGCGCCACGGATTTTGACCCTTAGCCAGTTGTGGGACGCGCCTTTGGCGCTAACTGTTGTGGCGCCATGGCTCATGGCGCCACGGCCTTGGCCTTTGGCCAAGGCCATCTCGTTGTGGCGCCACGATTTTGGCCTGCGGCCAATGCTTATTTATTGTGGCGCCATGGAATATGGCCCCACGGCCTTGTCTTGTGGCCAAGGCCTAGCCTACTTCCGGCTATTTTGTTATTGCCTTGGCCTTTGGCTAAGGTCAAGTAAATTTGTGGCGCCTTGTGCCATGGCCTTGGCCTCTTGGCCAAGGCTGATTTCTTGTGAATCCATGGTTTTTTCATGGTTTGTAGTGCCATGCTATGTGGCGTTTATGGCTTTGGCATCTGGCCAAGCTCGACTTTGGGCAGCCTGTGCCTTAGTCGTGGTGTGAGTGCTTATGCTACAACACACTCGGGGTCATGGCATGTTTATCCATGGTATGCTAGACCTTCCTGAATTTGGGGATTAGGTCCGCTTAGGCCTATTTAGGCTGGTGTATGCTTCACAGAGAGCTCGGACCGGCCTAGAGCTTCAATATTTCTGAGGTTTGCACCAAGACTCGTGTATGGAGTCGTATTTTAAGAGGAAATCCATGAGGATACGTCTCTGTTGATCTTTCACCGTGTACCATCAAGCGAGGTCTGGCTCTGAGCTGATCGATGGGTTTAATATGTTGGTGAGATCGTTAGTACTGCGCTATGATATTACCCTCTCCACCGGAGTTATAAGAGAGAGCTCATAGAGAGTTTGTTCGGCTCATGGAATGGATTGCATTCTGAGCTATAGAGATCAGCCTGAATAGGCGACTGCCTTTAATAAGACATGGTTTCGAGAGTGTTTTGACAATCTTGTCCCTCTCTCATTTTTTCACCATCTACAGTCCTGAAACCCTCTATTTATAGCACTCAATAAGATAGGTTGCTTAGGAATAAAGCAACTAGTTACTTGTCCCACAAGTTTAGGAAACCCTAACTTGCAACCCAAGTAAGCAGAGATTTATCTCAATTGGAATTCATTAAACATTTATCTGCCAAGTGGTTTATTAGCTCTTAACCACTTCAAGATAGAAATCCAACAGACCAGAGATAATCTTTATCTTATTGACACATTGAGAATCGTTAGATGGACCACAGAAGATATTTTCGTGATAACCAAGTCCAACTAAGAGATAAATGAGTCAGAGTTTAACTCGTGTGAAAATTCCAGAGAATATTCACCTTGGACGGTTCGTGAACCGCCTTTCTGAATTACGACCCAATACATCGAATCTCAGGTTCACGTACATGTACGCGTACAAATTGATGCCTTGGAACTCAGAAGTGAAATCCGGAGTCACTGTTCACGAACCGGTTCGTGAACCGCCTTTACTCAGAATTAGGGTTTAACTGGATCCGCTGGAAGTTCTGGGCTGGGCCAGTACTTAGACGTGTTATACGCCGTCATCTATTATCCACCGGACTCTTTCTCAAGAGTACTCTTTAGATTCACCCATATCCAACAAGTGATTTGCAAGCAAACCATTGCTATGGAAATATGGTATCGAATCTATCTCATGCATTCTTGTAACCTTAGTATTCGTGGGAACAAATACTAACATAACACATGGTTATGTACACAAGAACACGATCTCAATCGTTATGAGTATCTCTACTAAAGTAGCCGACTATTTCGAAAGATAGAATAAGTATAATAGAAGAATTTCCATAAAAGTCATAACTCCTACTAACCTTTTGTCGATGAAGAATAATTGATGTCTTCTTTTTCTTCACAGTCTTCGTCTTCAAGGTCTCTACTACTTTGTCTATATCCCAATTCTGAAATCTAAACTCTAGTAGGCTAAATCAAGAATTGTGTTTTGACACCTAAAACTGACAACTAGCTTGACATACCAACGCTAGTGGGTTTGACCGGACAATGCCCTAACACTTATTGCAGAAGAGAAGGAACATAAAATAAACAAGATCGCAAGGTTTGATAGACGTGATAGAACAGAACACAAGTACAATACAAAGACGACTAGTAAAACATAAACTAGTTTCCCGCAGAGGTACTTCTAGGCTTCTCGATCCCTAGAGAAGACTTTCACACAATTCGAGAGCAAAAGCTCAAAGGTAACTGAAAAAGAAAAGCGGCAAACACAAGCTAACAATTTCAAAGAAGAGCTTGGTAGAGGGATAAAGCTTTCAGGAGAGATACCACTCATATTTATATTGACTAAGGCTTAGCTTTGAAATGAGGCTAACTTAATTTCGGAAATTCATTAAAGCACATTTCCATATTAGCTCTGAAATTCCTCACTTAGACTCATAGCATTTAATGAGATCTAATACTACAACATTTTACATTAAAGAAAAATATAATTCATAAATGAAAATATATATTCAATAAATGTTTGGCCAATAGTAAATAAGGCACATAATACTCATAAACTATATTTGGATATTTCATTAATTCGAAATATGGTGCTTACCAAATATGCTCCCTGGGAAAGAGCTCAATTCGAAACGTGTCCTTTAGTTTCGAAATCTCCTTAAGGTATTATTACTTCCAAATGTCATCATCAGCTTTAATAATGTCGACATCACTTCCTAGGCTTTGCTGGACGGGCCCGAACGATCCTAGGTGGAAGTGGGATCAGGTCCAACGTGGTTCAACGTTCTGCATAAACGTATCCTTACAGACGTGGACAAGCCTTGTGTGTTAATCTTAAGTGAACACATAGGTTCAAGGGACATTCCAAATCACGCATAAAGATATACCATGGATGTACAGTGCATGATTCAAACGAGCAATAGCAAAATGTTGAATCTCCTGAATTCTTGATTCCAATGTAGATGAATATCCAATGATATCCAAGAATTCAAATCAAAACATCAAATGAATAATCAAATGAAATATTTGATCGAGTAGTAAAATCATACGAAGATCTATCACGTACAATATTGATCAGAAATCATGTGTCTACTAACTAGAGCGACTAACCATATTTCTGATGATGACTCAAACAACTTAGTTGTACATTGAAGATGAACAAATTCAAACTTCAAACTGAGAATATCAAACTCATTAATTCGTTGAAGCACAAATCAAAATGATAGAGTTTGAACTTCGAAAATACGCATTCTGAGATAATCATTTTAAGGTTTCGAAACCTACATACTGTTTGGCAGAAACTAGATTAAGGTTTCGAAATCTAAAGTTCGTTATATGACCAGAACCAAATTAAGGTTCCCAAATCAAGTTTCCATATAGCGAAACCAAAGTAAGGTTTCGAAATCTAGATTCTGTTTAACAAAACCTTGGTTAAGGTTTCGAAACAAGAAACACATATTGGAGTTATCACAAATGTTTGGTGTCGAACTTGAGAGTCCATGTGGTCAAGCACCATTTCAGCATCAAACCTTTTTAGCCTTGACGCTCAGGTTATATTTCCCGGTTCACATAAACCTTTAGGAAACCCCAGGGTCTTTTCGACCTTTTAGAACTCACATGGTCAAGATTCATTGATCTTGATTCTTAAGTCACTGTTAGCCAGCAAACATAGTTTCAAACTCATGTTGTCTCATTGATCACAATATTTAAGTTTCGGACCAATAGCTCACGGATACGAAAACCAGATTATGGTTTCGAAATCAACGTTTAGTTTTACCAAAACCTACATTGAGGTTTCGAACGTTGAAAATCTATAAGATGAGATAACAAGAATATGGCTTCGGAATCCAGAGTTTTGATATGGCATACGAGATGTTCATATACAGAATGAAGTAAATGATTCAAAACTTCAGTATTCATAGCCAAACCAAGACGTGGCATTCGATGCTCAGAACAGCAGTATATTGAGTCTACACAACATAAGTGTGAGTCACGATCTCACTTACCTTTAGCTCATACAAGTATTTGCTAATCAATCCGACAGAGTCAGACTAGGTAAGTAGGGACACTATACTTTTGATGAATTAAATCTCATAGTACTACCGAGACAACATCACACTGTTATATCCAGCTCGAAGGTTATAGGAAAAACCTTATATTACTTAGAGACGGAGAAGAAAAGAAAGCGGAACGTCATAACTTCAACACAAATATCGCAAGCAATAAAGTGGAGTTATCTTAAGACACAATGATCACAAGTGATCAAGTCAAAACGTAAAGCTCAAGTAGAGAGTTATGTTTTTGTCTTTTGTAGCACAAGTGTAAAAGATAATGGAATCGCGTTATTTATATTCACTAACCTCTTGAATGATGAAGTCGGATGTCTTCGTTTGATCTTCAGTCTTTCTTCAACTCTTCAAGTAGTGATTCCAAATCCTACCAAAATCTTCCACAACCTAAAGCTAACTCACTCATGACTTTACCTAATGTGTGTTGTTTAGCGGTCGAGTTTTGATCACTAAATTTGACAACTAAGCTTGACATACCAACACTTAGTGAGGTTGACCGAGCCATGCTCTAACAGTCATCCTCTATTAGGTAGCAGTTCCTCTGTGGGATTTACCTAACGACTATAAAGACTTCTCTTGAGAGTTGGGAAGCAGGTAGGAGATAACGTACCTCTGTAGTTATTATCAAATTAACATGTAACCTTGGTAACCTGATCACGTTCATGTCTATTCTACGGTCCTTCTCTTTTGATATAAGGCCATTCAAGAACTGATACGTTACACACAGGGTTTCGAAAGGAAGCAACGCACGGCTACACTCGGTGTTGTAAGACCTAGTTAGCTCCAGTTGTATAAGTTTCTTAAGTGCTTCTTTTTACAACTGAGGTAGGGACAAGTTGGGCATAATTTACTTGGTTTACTTGTCAGCCCCCGCTTGTAAGTAGATTTCCGTATGACCTGGAGCAATCCGAAGGAAGTCACTTTGTGTATGTCAAACGGAAGAGGACAGTTCAAACATACAGTTGATAATTTAGGTTGCAAAGCCGGAATTGTTGACACAAGCCTTTAACAGCGGTTAAAGCAACTCCTAGGCCTGTAACGGACGTCATATAGGGGAATCAAGTGCGTGACGATCTATGGGGGATCTAGAGACGTAAGGAGTGCGACAATAGCCAATTCGCTTGGAGGGCTTGAGTTGGTCTCTGCTACATCCCAGACCAAAGTCTTATAGTAAGCTAGTGTTTGTAGATAGTTAGTATTGTGTGGTGTTCAATCTGAACGAGGTCCCGAGGTTTTTCTACAGGTCGTAGTTTCCTCGTTAAAAAAATCTCTGGTGTCTTGTGTGCTTTACTTTCCGCATTATATTCTATGGTTATATAATTAAAGCAAACACAAGAAGTACATTATTAATAACCGTCGAGTTGGTCCATAATCCATCCAGGGGATTTGCCAAGATTTATCTTGAGTTGGACCTTATCACTTGTGATCCCACTCCGGTTATCAGATTTGGATATTGATTTTTGAGATCGTCCATATCTTACCATAAGAATCACGAGCCCAAACGAAAAGTTGGTTGTATTTCGGTACCCCTGTTTTTTTAATTAGTATCAGAGTCGGTAAACACATTAAAGGGGTAATTGTCTGTGTTTATCGCGGCTTGTGAGTTATCGAGCAAAGCATAAGAGCTTGTAACGTACCACCAAAGTTTGATGGCACAAATTACCTATGGTGGAAAACTGCCATGAGATCATTTTTGCAAGCTCGAGATTTCAAAACCTGGGTCTATGTTTAAAAGGGATACACACCTCCAATTATCATGGTAGAAGGTGAGTCTATCCCCAAAGACATTGGCGAATATACTGACGTGGAAAGTCAAGCCGCCAAGCAAAACTATGATGGGCTGAATGCTATCATTCATGCAGTAACACCTGATCTTTTCCATCACGTGGCCACATGTGAAACCTCTCAGGAGCCTTGGAATAGATTAAGGACCGTGTTCGAAGGGAATTCAGCAGAGAAAGAAGCTAGACTTCAGAACCTCATGTCTGACTGGGAAAACCTTCGAATGCTTGAGGATGATACCTTTGAAGAATTTAACCACAAGTTGTCTGAGATAGTGAATGCTTGTCACACACTAGGAAAAGCTATTCCGGAAAGGGACATTGTGTGTAAAATTCTGAGGTCATTACCCGCAAGGTATGAGTCAAAAAAACATGCCATCCAAGAAGTACACGGCTTAACTATAACAAGAAGTGACCTTGTTGCCAAGCTAAAAATCTTCGATCATGAGCAAAGTAACCCTAAAAACATTGGTTTTAGAGCTACTGGAAAAACAAGGAAACTTGTTAACGAAGAGTGTACTCTGAACACCAACTCCAGCAATCATAGTGGGGATGAATCTGAGGTAGACATATCCTTGATAGCTCGCCAGTTTAGAGATCTTCTAAAGAAGAGAGGTAAACGATTCATTAAGAAAGCCCCACCATCAACTCCTAAGCCTCGTGATAGAGTCCCTCTTAAATAAGGGAACAAAAGGGGAGATGATGTTGATATGCCACAATGCTATAAATGCAAAGGATTTGGCCACTTGGCTGGAGAATGTCCCAATCTGAGGAAATATACCAGAGGGAAGGCCTTTGCTGCTACACTTGGAGATTCTTTTGATGTTTACAACTCAGATGATGAAGAAAGTGAAACTGCATTCATTGCAGATTGTTTCAACTCTGATAATGCGGGTGATTCCAAATCAGAGGCAGAAACATGTCCCACCCCATGGATACAACTTCAATTGACACATCTAGCAAAGAAACAATCATTCCAATTAATCACAAATAACGTCTTGTTAAATGAAATTATTGTGCTAAAAAGGGACATGATTACAAGCAGTGTCATGTATACAAATGTAAGGTTAAGTATGCTGACAAACTACAAAAGAAAGCTGCTAGACTCATGAATGTTATTTGAATCTTTAAAGCTGCCAATGACAAGGAAGCTTGTACAGATCGAAAACACTCAAATAAGAGCAACACAAGAAGCTGAGAAATTCAAGAGAGTCAGAAGTAAGAATGGCAAACTTAGTTCAGAAAAGGATTCAACATCACACAAAGAGCACAAACGTTCTCACCCTCCCTCGCACTAGTGCACGAGAGTTTGGCATCTCATTCATTTGCCCCTTGGAATGAGTTGTCACTGTGTGTCTGGGTAAAAGGTCTTAGAGTCTTTTTCATAGTTGTATTTGTTTAAAGTAATTGATAACCCTCAATTAAAACCTTTCTCTTATGTCACTGGACAAAAGTATTGTGTTGAGCCAATCTCCATGAAACTTATGACCTTCTCACTTATGGTCAAAGATTGTCTATACAAAAGGTACAAATTGATATTGGGTGACTCTCAAAGTGGGACACATCAATGAAATAACAGTGAAATACACGTGTTTATGAATGTCCACTAGGCTGATTCGGTTCGCGAACCGTTCTTCTCCGTATGATTTAGGGTAAATCCATATCGTATCTGGTAGTTGTGAGAGTCTTTATCTCCTCGAAAATTCTTGGAAGAACTGTTTATAAAGAAATCATAAGCCTCTTCTTATTTCATTATAAACTTTTCAACATGGGAAAACCCCTTGCTATTACCTTCCCAAGCAAGGATCCTAAGTCAACTGACAAGGATACCATGAAACCAGATGATCCTTTGAAAACAACCAAAAACAAAGGAAAGAAACCCTGGTTCAAGAAGAAGAAAAAAAGATCTAAGTCTGACAAGGATGAAAAACCTTCTCAGAAGAATCAAAGGATTGCATCTATTCTCAAAGAATGCAGAAAAACAAAAAGAGAAGTGGGATCTCTTGGGGAAGTGTTTCTAAAACTCTGGCTGTTCAACAAGCTCTTGTAACACAACAAGAAGAGCTTTTGAAAGAAGCTCGTAAGGCATCTGTAAGTGATCCCAAGGGATTTGATCTTGAAATTCATATGCCTATGAACGAAGATCAAGACATTGAGGAAATCAATAACTTCGTCATGACTTCTTTCCATTAGATTAGTTGGTTCCTTGTGAGAACTTGTTCTTACTTTTGCCTAAGGAATATAAACTATATCTAAAAGTAGCTTGCGTTTTCATGCTTTTTAGAGTTTTTCAGCTTGTACTACTTTATTTCATTAATAAAAGTTCTTTTTAGGTAATTATTAATGATGATTGCAATACTTGATTTGTCTACCTCAATCTTATTGCAATACATATCTTTTTCCATTACCTCAGTAGTGATGCAAAGTTATGTCATGTTACAAAAGTTATGATTTTTCCCACGATCAAGAAACTTTTGATTATATGATTTTTAGGGTTTCCATAAGCTCAAAAATCATATGCTCTTTTCCAAAAAATTGGCTAAGGAAAAGAGATTGTAAACAAAGAAAACTGGATACATTTAATTGTTTGTCCAAGTTAGGCTTTGTAGTTGTTCTTTATTGAATAACACCACATGGGGGAGAGTTCTTAATTGAGCTTGCGCTTAATAACAAATATTTTTGGGGAGCGTGGATGTGGAATATTAGGAGAAAAGTGTATCTATATTTCTCCAAAGATGAATCAACTTAGAAATCCTCATTCTGATTTCTTAGTTATGTCATCTTAAACTTGATATGTGAGTACATCCTTGACTTGACTATCTCTATAGGCTTGAAACCCTAAGTCTCAACTAGTTTGTCATATTTTTGTGACAAATAGGGGGTGAATAGATATGGTTTCTTGTTCTTGTGGTTCCTAACCATAGGGGGAGAACACCATATTGCTTACTTTTGTACTTTCTCGAAAGTATCAAGTAAGGGGGCGTAAATATTGGCTTCATACCAATCTGGCAAAAAGAGGTATAAAGATTAAGGGGGAGCTTATCAAGAATGAGTAGAATCACTTTGTAAGTTTTGGTACACAGACTTTAAAGTTGCTCTGATTCTTACTCTTTGCACAAACAACATGTGGGATTAGCATATTAACCCATGTAAGCTCGAGCGTACCTTTGTGGTTATTTGAGATGGATATGTTGTGGTGTTGTTTACGAATTCATCAACAGGAGTTAAACGAACATATCAAGACTCAAAGGAGAAGTTGAAGAATTCAAGAAATCAAGATACATCTGGGGTTAGATCTTTATTGTATATCTTTTGAATCCATATGTAAATTGTTTTTGTCACTAAAATTGACAAAGGGGGAGATTGTTAGGGCATTGTCCGGTCAAACCCACTAGCGTTGGTATGTCAAGCTGGTTGTCAGTTTTAGGTGTCAAAACACAATTCTTGATTTAGCCTAATAGAGTTTAGATTTCGGAATTGGGATATAGACAACGTAGTAGAGACCTTGAAGATGAAGACAATGCATATAAAGAAGACATCGAATATTCTTTATCGACAAAAGGTTAGTAGGAGTTATGACTTTTATGGAAA
The DNA here is from genome assembly GCA_023529015.1 of Papaver nudicaule. Taxonomy (NCBI): domain Eukaryota; kingdom Viridiplantae; phylum Streptophyta; class Magnoliopsida; order Ranunculales; family Papaveraceae; genus Papaver; species Papaver nudicaule. The sequence continues at coordinate 16,005 of JAJJMA010336032.1, forward strand.
TTCTTTTATTCTACTTATTTATCTTTCGAAATAGTCGGCTACTTTAGTAGTGTTATAGCGATTGAGATTGTGTATTCTTGTCTACATAACTATGAGTTATGTTAGTATTTGTTCCCACAATACTAAGGTTACAAGATGCATGAGATAGATTTGATGCCCTTTCTATTGCATTGGTTTGCTTGCAAATCACATGTAGGAAACAAATGAATCTAAAGGAGTACTCTACAGCAGAGTCCAGTGGATTATAGCTGAGGGCGTAATAACCCGTCTAAGTACTGGCCCAGCCCAGAACTTCCAGCGGATCCAGTTAAACCCTAATTCTGAACAACGGCGGTTCACGAACCAGTTCGTGAACAGTGACTCCAGATTTCACTCCTGAGTTCCAAAACATCAATTTTTACACGTACATGTATGTGAACCACGAATTCGATGAATTTGGCCGGAATTCGGAAGGACGGTTCCCGGACCGTCCACGTGGATATTCTTCTGGAATTTCACGCGGGTTAAACTTTTGACTCCTTTATCTCTTAGTTGGACTTCTGCTTATCAGAATATCTTCTATGGTCCATCTAATGAATCACAATATGTCAATAAGATAAAGCTTATCTCTGGTCCGTTGGATCTCTATCTTGAAGTGTTTTTGAGCTAACAAAACACTTAGCAGATAAATGTTTAAAGATTTCCAATAAAGTTTTGATCACTAAATTTGACAACTAAGCTTGACATACCAACACTTAGTGAGGTTGACCGAGCCATGCTCTAACAATCATCCTCTATTAGGTAGCAGTTCCTCTGTGGGATTTACCTAACGACTATAAAGACTTCTCTTGAGAGTTTGGAAGCACAGATAGGAGATAACTTACCTCTGTGGTTGTTATCAGATTAACCTGTAACCTTGGTAACCTGATCACGTTCTTGTCTATTCTATAGTCCTTCTCTTCTGCAATAAGGCTATTCAAGAACTGATACATTACATATAAGGTTGAAAGGAAGCAACACACGGCTGCACTCGGTGTTGTAAGACCTAGTTAGCTCCAGTTGTATAAGTTTCTTAAGTGATTCTTTTTACAACTGAGGTAGAGACAAGTTGGGCATAGTTTACACGATTTACTTGTCAGCCCCCGCTTGTAAGCAGATATCCGTATGACCTTGAGCAATCCGAAGGAAGTCACTTTGTGTATGTCAAACTGAAGAGGACAATTCAAACATACAGTTGATAATTGAGGTTGCAAAGCCGGAACTATTGACACAAGCCTTTAACAGCGGTTAAAGAAACTCCTAGGCCTGTAACGTACGCCAGCTAAGGGAATCAAGTGCGTGACGATTTGTGGGGGATCTAGAGACGTAAGGAGTGCGACAATAGCCAATTCTCTTGGAGGGCTTGAGTTGGTCTCTGCTACATCCCAGACCAAAGTCTTATAGTAAGCTAGTGTTTGTAGACAGTTAGTATTGTGTGGTGTTCAATCTGGACGAGGTCCCGAGGTTTTTCTACAGGTCGTAGTTTCCTCGTTAAAAAAATCTCTGGTGTCTTGTGTGCTTTACTTTCCGCATTATATTCTCTGGTTATATAATTAAAGCAAACACTAGAAGTACGTTATTAATAACCGTCGAGTTGGTCCATAATCCATCCAGGGGATTTGCCAAGATTTATCTTGAGTTGGATCGATCACTTGTGATCCCACTCCGGTTATCAGATTTGGATATTGATTTTTGAGATCGTCCATATCTTACCATAAGACTCACGAGCCCAAACGAAAAGTTGGTTGCATTGGTACCCCTGCTTTTTCACTTACCCAATGTGTGTTGTTTAGCGGTCGAGTTTTGATCACTAAAGTTGAAAACTAAGCTTGACATACCAACACTTAGTGAGGTTGACCGAGCCATGCTCTAACAATTAGAGATATTACAGCCGTTTCAGAAGAGTTAAGGTCAAAATAGGCCATTTGTGGTTGCTTGGTTGTTCTGGATTGCTGCTTGGATTTTTCTTTAGGCTCTGTGTTACTGCCTATGTTGAAAGTTCCATTTTGTGGAATTTGCAATTGACTGTTCCATTCCATGTTAGAGTTTTTCCATATTTGCATCTTTTTTGCCTCCACCAAGTGCTGAGTTTTAACCGGATTAGTCTTTCTCTTTGCTAGAGAAACTTTCTTTTCATTGGTTGTTTCCGAACTGTTTGGTTTCCTTTTGGTGTACTTCCTCTTATCTTCAAAATTCCTTTGCTGCGTAGTTGTTACCACTTCAGTATTGGTATATTGGTTGGTATTCCCGATATCTTTCTTTAGTAACTCAGTGAAGTTAGTATTACTACGTTCCCCCAAATCATTTCCCCCTTGGTATGTTATCCCTTTTTGGCGCATAACATTTTCTAGCAACTTGATTGCCATTCTTACATCCTCACTCAGCAGCACAGTGTTTTGTTTTTCCCCACTTGTGAAATTCACTGCTCCTTTCATCACAACGGGTTGTGCTTTTGGATCCACCATTTCTACCCCTCCACCTTCAATCATCAAAATATCCGATATTTGAGAGTCAGAGTTCTGTTTTTCCTGACACTCACTTCCACTTTTATTTCTGTTTTTCGATATTAGAATATCAACCCTTTGAGGGACAGAGTTCTGTTTTTCCTGTCCCCCAATCGTCACTTCTTCACCATTATCAGTTTGGCCACTTGTAGAGCCTTTAGCTGGACCCCCATTTATTGTGCCAATTCTCAAGTTTGGATAAATCCATT
>JAJJMA010336052.1:0-10152 GCA_023529015.1 Papaver nudicaule
AAATATGTAAGAGAGTAAGGTTAGAGATACTTGACAAGATGATTTACTTGGTTCGCCCATAAGTAAGGACTACATCCAAGGATTCCACTAATATAAGTATGATTACAACTCTTAATTACCTTCTCAATCTTCTAAGTGTTTTCTCACAATAAGAACCCTAATTTCAGCCTTGGGCTATAGAGAGCAAGTAGAATACTTTTCCTCTCCCTAGACCAATCCGAAATGTGTCCAACCCCTTTCTCCGTAAGTTAGTTCACTATTTATAGACCTTTTTACATGGTGGTGTACAACTAATACAAACAAAGCTAGACTGACACTATTTGTCACGACTCGCCGCCACACATACGTCGGCGAGCTCGTTCCTTACTTTACAAACATTGACGAGAGAATCTTCTTGAGGATAAGGTTGATGACGCATCCTCCACTGAGTCAACCAGTCAACCTGACAATAAAAAAAAATTTAAAAAAAAAAACCTAAAATCCTAAAAACCGCAGCAAGTTTTTTTAGGGTTTTCTCTCAAAACCGCACGCAGCTGATCTTCTTCTTCTTTCTTGATCATCCAAGATGATCAAGAATGGCAGGGGAAGTTCGATTACAGCCATCAAATCCTAGCACAGGAGGAGATGGGACGAAGAAGACATGGCTGGAGGTGGCCAGAATCGCGAAAAATCAACCTCCATCAAAAGTCAGTATCGAATCCTTACCTACAGCCCTAGCTGTGACATCAGGGGAGAAGTACCTTGAGGTTACAGATCTTTACGATGAAGGTGTAGGTGTTTGGAAGCATAGCCTAATAGGAAGACTCGACTTCAAAGGCTTAAAGTTTCTGGATGTGAAGAAATCACTAGCAGAACTATGGGGTTTCGAAGAAAATCGTGTCCAGATATATGCTATGACGAAGGGATTCTTCATAATCAAACTTGATTGTGAAGAACATAAAAAACATGTTAGATATAAAGGTCCGTGGAAGATGGATCATCATGATCGGGGTAAACAGTACCTTCAAGTCCTGGACTGGGACGATGATTTTGAACCTGATAAGGTGAAATCAACACATGCTACTGTCTGGGTGCAATTCCCAGAACTCAAAATTCCATTCTGGACAGAGAAGATGCTATTGACGTTGGGTAAGGTTCTAGGAACTCCTATTGGGGTTGCTAAAGCAACACTCGATTATGATTTCAGGTATCCAGCAACGGTTCTTGTGGATATTGATTTTTCGAAAGATGTTTTATCAAGGATTTTCGTAAAGGCCAAACATCATAACTTCTGGCAGAAAGTCTCGATTCTGCATCGACCCAAGTTCTGCAACCAATGCAGCACGGTTGGGCATGACATGGAACTCTGTAGAGAGTAAAAGAAGAAGCTTTGCATTGCTGCTGTCGAAACAGAGAAGGAACAGAGCATAAACCCTAAACAGAGGACCTCTGTTTTCGGAAGCAGAGCATTAAAGAAGAAGAAAAAACAGAGCAAACCTTATGCAGACAAGGAGTGGGTTGCAACTGGTAGAGTAATGGAAGATACACGGAGAAAACAACCTACAACTATGAATTCTGCTGCTGATAATCTATCACAGCAGGAACTTGCTGACATCCAAAGAGCTATCGATAATTCCCTTTTGGAGAATTTAGCTCGTAAACACGGTATATCAGGCGACTTTCAGCGGCCTAAGCACATTTATTTTGATTCTCCAGCAACTGAAGACGCATTTGCAGAGTATGAAGCCTTGCTGGATCATATTTCAGTTGGTAACGATTCTGATCATGATCATCATCATGATCATCAGGAGAGTTCGCCATTATTACACAGTGCTGTTGCTCGAGGTTTGGAGGATAAGAATGGGCTAGGTATTCCTGGAGGTTCCTCTCCTGTGTTTACCGAAGCCATCAACAACAGTGATTCAGAACCTAATGATTTTAGGATTCTGGTTCATGGGCAGTCGACGACGGTATTTGGGTTTCAGACAGAACCGGGTCTGGACCACAATCCGGGTACGGGTATGGTTTCGGGTACGGGTTCAGAAGATGTTGGGTCTAGCGATGGGCTTAATTCAGCTGAACCAGTTGAGAAAACGGTTCCAGGGCTACCTAAACCGATTATTTTTGATGGGGATCCACCAGTCCAGGGTACGGGTCCGCAGATATTACAGGATGGGGCTAAACCGGAGGTAGCAAAGGCTAAACGGCCTTCCAAGGCTTCTGGTGCTCAGCCAAATGTTACAACCAGACGTTCAGAGAGGTTAAAACCCCCTAAAAAGGGTTTTGATTTAGCTGGGAAACTATAATATCATGTAACATTTATTTATGAACTCATTGTATGAGTATATGTCTAGTTCTAGGTTTTTTTTCGGCAGATAGTAGAACTCAAGTAAATTTCTAGTCTGCTTAGGTAGATAGTAGAGCCAAATGTATTATTTCTAGTCTACAAGCTAATAGGCGCTCTTTAGGCTGTTAGAGGGTGTCTGTATATAGCTGCCTGTTTTTCTTGTATTTTTCTCAAAAATATCAATTAAATTACCAATCAACAGTCAACCTGACAATATATCCGTTCTGACTTCTCTTAAATGCTCACCTAACTATCACCTAACTATCACCTAACGAGTGGCGACATGCCTCTACTTGTTGGTCCCTTACTCGATGTAACCTTGGTTCCTTCCATGTACTCGCCAATCCCTGCTACTCAACCCAAAGTCATATGTCGCCCAACCTATCACTCGCTGATCCAGGACATCTCAGCTGTACTCTTTTTATTCAGCAGCATATCTAGGATGCTTTTATATTGGATAGGTATTTTCTACCCTTACATTTTGCCTCTTTCATCTCCTAAGACTTTAGTCGCCGGGGATGAAACTTGCGTACTCGCCGAAAATACCGCCCCACGTTTCCACTAAGCTTTTTTCACGCCACACGTCCACTGCCATGCATCCGTTACTCCACGTGTCTTCCATGCGTCACTTCCACTTTATGACTGGTAACCGCTTTCGCCCATTATCTCCATTACTCCATCACAGCTCACAACCGTTATCGCCGGTTGGTTTTCTCTTTACCCCTATAAATACATGGCCCTGGATCTGCTTCCTCCTTTACGAGTTCTCTTTTCCTAAACCCTAAACCTTCTGCTGCTGCATTTTGCATCTAAGTTTTTCATCTTCCTCCTTCTTCCACACAGACTGAAGATTTCCATTATTCCTTGAATAACTGCTGTTTCTTCTTTCCTCTTTTTACCTTTTGACGATTTCTTCACTGATTTCTGCTACAGATCTCCTTTCTGCCATTTTCCGTTACCGATAACCACCAGTCTTCATCCTTTCCGACCGATTTTCCATCGGAAACCACCAATCTTCATCTTTCCCGGCAACGTTCAAGCTACTTTAATGACTTCAACTGCTAAATCCTCCAGATCTAAAAGCCAGGCTAGCAAAGCCAAATCTACTGACCAAAAGGTGCCAAATTGGAAGACCGATTGGCCTGGCTATTGTGCTCATTTCAAAGTAGAATATCTTAACCCCAAGATCCATTCTCTGCCTGAGACAAAAAAGGCGTCTGATCTACTATCTGTCGACGATCTCCTTCGATCAGAGACGAGTAATACTTGGGCCGCTGTTGCCTTCGGTCAGCTGAAATCTGGGTTAACATTTCCTCTTTATAATCCGAACAATACCTTCATCGTCGACCTTCTTGTGGCGATTAATAGAAGTCCCTTTCAGTTAACAGGGAATGCTATCCGAGTAATGACTGAGTGGAGCAAACGCCGAGATGGACAGACTAACTATCCTCTGCTCGCCAAGCTGGATGCTCACAATCCTGAGGAGTTTACTGTGAAGAAATTCCTTGAACAATACTCTGTGGCTTCTTGCATGAGAAAGACTGATCCCTGGGCTGTTCGATTTACACCAAAAGGGAATTATCCTGCTGCAGATCTGTTACTCGCCGATGTCGAGTTCACAAGCACAAAAGATAAACCAACTGTTCGTCACAGCTCTGAGGGCGACTTTTCCAATCTTCCTTGCCTCATCGACGGGCCCTGGTTATTAGGTTGGGAGGATGATGACAAAACCATAATCCGAGAAGCTTTTTTGCCTGAGCATTCCCACCTCGCCGGGCATACCTTTTGGAATGTGGTCTGGCCTGATGCCGACAAATATGCCAAGGATGAGAATGGCAAGTTTGTTAGGGTGAAGGATAGAGACTATGTCAGGCTCTCAGCTGATGCAATTGCTGGAACGAAAAGAGGGCGAGAAGATACCGCCGATCCTTCTCAGGTAAATATATATCTATTCTAGCACTAGCAAAAAATCCAACTGAAGATCTGGAGACAAGCATTTTGACTTAACCTATTTTAAAAATATATGCGAATATATTTTTAAAATATATATCTATATTTGCCTCTGCTTGTGTCGAGATCTGATAAGTGTGTTTTTGGTGATATTCAATTTGCAGCGCCCAAAGAAACCCAGGCCATCTCCCGCCGAGATAGCTGAAGAACTCCGCCAACTTGCTGCCAAGAATCTGCCTCCTCCACCAATTTCTTCTCAGTCAGTTAAGGAAGCTGCCTCTAGCCAGGAAAATCCTGAAACCATCGCCGACCAATCCGCCAAGGGTAACTCCAGCATGCTCGTCGATCAACCCTTAAAGAATAGTTCTGATATGCTCGTCGATCAATCTGCAAAGGATGGTTCTACCAATCCTCCCGGTACGGGGAATATGGAAGACATGAATCAAGAAACTGAAACATATCCTAATAGCAATGATCATCTTGACATGGATTTGGGCATGCTTAACCTATCTGGTGGTCAAGATACTTCCAAACCATCTTCTTCTTCAAAGAATCCCAACACACCATCTGTTCAACATTTTTCTGCTGCCTCAGCACTTGAGCCACACCTCGCTGGCTTAGTCGTTCTTGACAGGTTGCCTCGGCATCCTCTTAATCCTCAATCTACCAAGGGACCTGGATGCTTGCAGTTGACTTCCTCTAACATGCTCGCCGAAGCTTTTGACAAGCTCAGTGTGGCGGATGACTGCACAGACCACGAATATTTTGAAACCTTGGCACAATATAGTCGCCCTGGGTTTGTGCATCACCCCAATTTCCATAAGGCTGCAGATATCATCCCTTATCAGGAGCATTTCAACCTTTTCAATATGGTGAGTATCTTTTGTAACATTTCGTCCTTTCCAGCTCTATCATCATTGGAGACTTATGTTCACCCTTTGTAATATCAACATTTTCATCACTGCTTGAGTGTTGCCTCCGCCAATGAGGGTCTAAGCCGTGAGATCATTAATCTCAAAAATGAGATCAGTCGGCTGACACATGATGCGTTGGTGCGCGGCAAAGAAGTTGAAAGGTTGAAGAATGAGGCCCGAGAACGAAGCCTGACTGTTACTACTCAGCAAAGTAAGTTTTCTTCATATCTCTTTTTGTTATGTTATTCTTCTTTTCGTCTCGCTTCTTTCGCCGACCCTTAGATTTCCTGCCCTCCAAGGTTGCCATTCCTCCGATGACGATAGGCTTAGGCAAGCCAAAGGTATTTGGTTATATCCTGAGCAAAGGTATTTTACTGTGACAAGCCAAGGTTTTTGTGGTATTTCTTCTTTTACTGTCTTCTTCATCTCTTCTTCCACCAAAGGTATTTGGTTATATCCTGAGTAACCATCCATAAATGACAGCAGCTCGTGACCTGATGTAGCGTCTACAGTTTGGTCAATACTTGGCAGCGGGAAACTATTCTTGGGACAAGCTCTGTTAAGGTCGCTGAAGTCGATGCAGATTCTTACTCCCTTGTTCTTCTTTGGTACCACCACCATGTTAGCTATCCATTGTGGATATTGCACCGGCCTTATTATACCAGACGCCTTCATTTTGTCAATCTCTGCCTCTACTGCTTCCTTGTAGGCTGGGGCCAATTTTCTTATCCTTTGCTTGAAAGGTCTGATCTTTGGATCAATATCTAATTTATGACATGCTAGCATCTCATTCATGCCCCACGCAAAGACGTCAACATGCTCCCTGAGTAGTGCTTGCAACTTCGCTGACTCGTCTTCATTTAATAGAGTGCCAATTTTTACCATCTTCGGATCCTGATCATCGCCGATATTAACATCCTTAGTAGGTTCCACCGCCGTAAAATGTAGTTCTGGTTCTCCCATCGGCGATGGTTCCTTTAATTGCTATAAGTTCTTTTCTCCAGACTTCGCCGAGTCTTCTACTGAATTTACTGAATGCACATACGTGGTTGGGTTGGCGATGAAGTCCAGAATCTCCTGCTCTTTGACTGCTTCCTTGCTGAGCTTCTTTTTCTCTGCAATCTTCACTTTTCGATTTTCTCGCATCTGCACATCCGCCGAATTACACGCCTTGGCCACTGCTAAATCTCCTACATACTCAGCAACTCCAAACGGTGTGGGAAATCTCAATCGTTGATGATAGGTAGAAGGTACTCCCTTCAAACTGTGGAGCCATGGTCTTCCCAGAATTGCGGCATACGGCGAGTCAACATCCACGATACAAAGAGTAGTTTTCAAGATATAATCTTCGCAAATCTTGACTTTGAATTCAATCTCGCCTTTAGGCTTAGAGGCGATACCATTAAACCCATAAATGTTATAGGAGGAGACTGTTGGCGAGGGTATTTTATCATCTTTCGCCCTCATCGCCTCAAAGGCAGTATTAAAGAGGATATCCACAGAATTTCCCGGGTCAATAAGCACCTTTGGCAGCTTGAATTGCTCTATCTGAATGGTGAGAACCAAGGGGTTATTATGATTTCTTCCTTCTGGCGGGACCTCTTCAGCGGAGAACCCGACACATGCCTTCATCCAATCTTGCAAAGGCTCTTGCTTAACAGCAACGCTACAAATCTCATTTCCCATTCTATCTCGCTTATGCACACGAGATAGAACATTATCATGAAACTCATCTCTGGTAATCTTTGAATGCACAATGGAAAAGCAGTCTAACTCCAACAAATCTCGCTCAACCTTAACCTCGTACACCTTTGGAATCTGAGCTGGAATGGCTTGGATTGGCTGGACCATGATAGGAGATGGTGGCGGCGGCAATTCTAAGAATTCCTGGAATTTCCCCAAGCGGATGAATCGATGAACTTCTTGTTGTACACCGGTACAGCTCTCAGTTGTATGGCCATGAAACTGATGGAATTGACAAAAGGAGTTGGTATTGGTCGGCGGGGCCCTTGGGTTTCCTCTGTTATAAGGATAGCGGATGTCATCCCTGCAGTTTGAACTTTCAATTTGACCAAATGCATCCGTGTAGGAGACACGTAATTTTGGTAAAGTCTTGGAAGGGTTGCTGGTTGCCTCGGCCAAATTTTCTATTATCTCCATTGTATCTTCTTTCACCATTCCCATTTTGCCGATTATCTCTTCTTCCTCGTCCATAGTTTCCTCCTCGATTGTCTTGCTTGTCACGTCCATCGTAGTTCTCTCGCTTCTGCGAATTCCAATGCTGTTCGGCGGTAACTTGCTGCTGTTGCTTTTCTGCTTCAGGTACTATTATCGCCGAAGTGGGATTCTGCACCAATTTTCGCTGTTCAGCCTTCAGCCATTCTTTCCTAATTTCTTCTTGATCTTCCGGCGAGAGACTGTTAATTGAGTGAATCTGCTTCGCTCTCTCTTTCTTTAGGCGCAACTCCTCTTCTCGGATTTCTTCATAGTTCATCCATTCATCCTGCATTGCTCTCAAGGTCTGCAAATCCTTCGGCATGTCCCAGAATAACTTTTGGTATAGTTGGTCTGTCGTCTCCATACCATTAAGAAATGACCTTATCTTCTCCTTTTCTGATACTTCTGACCCCACCTCACTGATGGCCTTCCTCCATCTTTGGATAAAATTTTTGTAAGCCTCCATGTGCCTTCTCATAATGTTGAATAATCTTTCCACACCCGGCCGACTTCTGTTGTTCTGAATAAAGGCACGCAAAAACTTGCATTCCAACTTCTCAAAATATTTGATTTTTCCTTCTTCGAGCCCATCAAACCAAGCTAAAGCCTCCTCTTTGAGTATAGCGGGGAAAGCCATACACATTATGGGATCTGATCCTACCCAGGCCGCCATATCTCGCTTATAAGCTTTTAAGTGTTGCGAAGGATCTCCCGTTCCATCATAGGTGGAGGTGAATTTAGGCGTAGAATACTTGGGAGACACGTACCCATATGTGATACATCCATGAAAAGGTGTTTTTTGCGCCTCTGATAATGCAACCCTATATTTCGATTCCCTCGAAGATCCACTCAGCACTTCCACTTTATGCTTTAATCGGCGAAGATCCTTCTTCATCTCTTTATCTGCTTTACGCTGCCGCTTAGAACTGCTCTGGTCTTTGTCATCTTTTCCAGGCACATTCACCCTTCTGCCTCTTTCATCATACTTCGCCGTGGAATCTGACATTCCTGATGTGCTGGTTCCACTCTTTTCAACTCGGCGGGTTGTATGAGAATGAGACTCATGGCGAGATGAGTGTACGTGGGACCCATGACGAGACGAGTGTGCATGGGAGGCATGGCGAGTTGAGTGTGAGTGGGATGTATGGCCTTTATTTTGTGCTGCCATCAACTCTCTATGACTCTGAAGTACCGTTTCCATCTGCAATTGCATTTGCCTCTGCACTTGATCCGCCTGCCTATTATTGGCCTCAAGAATTTGCCTCAGCAGAGCCTCTGTGGTATTTGTGGATCCAGTATTATCTGCTATCACTACCGGGCGAGTTACAGTAGCCCCAGGCACTACCGCCACATCATTTCTGCTTGCCGCCTGTGGAATTTCTCCCGCTACAATTGGTTCTGCCACCACCGCTGGAACTTCTTCTGCCACATGCTGTGTTTCGCCAACACCTTGTACCAACTGCTGCTGAACATTGGCTGCCACTCTGCTTCCTGCAATTGCATTTTGAGCTGCTCCCCCTGCATTCGATGTTTCTCCTATGGTGAATCTTCCGCCACCAATCTGCTCGCCGCAAGCATTTGCTTCTACTTCACTACTGATTCTCCTTAGCATTGGATTAGGCTCAGGTGACCTTTCTGCATTCTCAAAACGAGTAATATCCTCCATGAAAACTTCTTCTTGGCGAGTCACTCGTTGGACAGGTGATCGGCGAGATGAGCTTGCCAAATTAGGATCCACTGGACCAGCCGGTTCCATTGCCCTGCTTCTAGTGTTGTGACCACTGGGGAATGTCGCTGGTGTAGGAGGGATAGGGTGTCGAGGAGGCCTACCCGCCGGGGCTTTATCGCTTCTTCCTCTAGGACCCATTCGCCGAGACTCTGTAAAAGAAGACAAACACACTTCCTGACAGTATTGCTCTGTTAGTACTGTGGGTAAATGCCAAATAAGTTAGTTGGGTTGCTTTTCAGAATGTTGATGAATGAAAGACAAAAAGAACAACTTTAAATCATGTGATGTGCAGATGATGACCTAATCATGACAAGAATTGTAAAAACATCCTATGACATTATGATTTTCAAATCAAGATGATAGTACGGCAGCTGTTTCAGGAAAATTTTTGAAATGATTCTAGAATACAATTTCCTTCATGCGTCTACAGTTTCTGCTACTCGCCGGAAAAGATACTTTTGCCGGAAATATATATCTATATCTGCATTTTCCGAGAGGAACCCATACCCCAAAAATAACATTTTTCTATCCTCATAACTAGTTTTCTCCACTGCTCATGTGAAAAAGGTGAAATATGTGATAAAATTGCCAAAACAGGCCGGCTAACCCTTATCTATAACCATGATAGCACTTAACACAGCATGATTTCCATAAATGGTAAAAAATGTCTATTGAGAATCCAGATCCATCGCCATAGCACACTAAAAATACTCTGTACTTTCTACTCTTAGTAATACTCTACAGGAGAATCCTTATAACAAGCTGCATAGCATACCATATATAGCGAGAAACCAAAAATCATGAAGAAATTCCACATAGCGAGCATAACATCTCTAAATAGTATGATAAATTTACTGAAACATAACGGCGAGCTCTAAAACTCATATATCATACCATATATAGAAACAAAGAACATATGATAACATACACACAATCATACCTAAACATTCATCTAGCATACAACATAGGAAATATGTAAGAGAGTAAGGTTAGAGATACTTGACAAGATGATTTAC
>JAJJMA010336054.1:0-11014 GCA_023529015.1 Papaver nudicaule
ATGTTTAAGAAGGCAGGAACTAGGAACCTTCCATAACTCAAAGGGAATCGAGGCGCACACAAGTTTTAACAGATGAATAACCAGATACAAAAAGCAATAACTAGGAGTACTTCTGCTTAAAGAGTCGAGGTGCCATACCTTCTTAACCTTAAAGAAAATTCCGTAAGGGGTTCTCCTGAAACTTCAAGGAAGGCGGAAACAGCTTCATCACTAATAGACAGAAAAGGTTTTGAGTTCATCAACTATGCAACAACAACTTCATCACTAGCTGAATATATTTTTGCAAATACAATAACCAGATAGTTAACCTAGAGAACATAAAGAACCATGCCTAGCAGAACAAAGCAAGTACCTGAATGCATTGCCACGAAGCTTGGAGCAAAGTAAAAGAATCAAACTACCAGCAAGCAACCCAAACTCCAACGCATTGATATACAACAAATTGAGCATTGATGTACTTAATTCCAACCATTACCAAGCGAAAAACAGTACCAATTATCACCACAAGTAAGAATACAAAGGCTAGGGACCATCTAAGTGGCAGGAATTTTAGAAATTTTAAGCAGCAGGGATCTTCTAAGTGGCAGGAATTTTAGAAATTTTACCATTAGACAAATTAAAAATTCAAAATCTCAGTTCACAATTGGGAGATACACTCAGTGACTCACCTTATTAGTTCTAATAGATGTAGTCCTTTCAAGCAAAACTTGAGAGATCCACTTAACAGATTCACAATTGAATCCAAAAATCAAATGACCAGAAACGATTTGAACCAAAAAAACAAGTAAACTATACCTGTATTTGACCATTTTAAGAAAAATAAACACATCCCCCTCAAAAGAGTCCTTCCCAAATCTTCATCAGTGTCTGCAAAATAAAAATCAACAAATCTCAGATCTTTTTTTACTCAATAATACTTTTTATTAGAAAACTCAAAGGAGCTAAAGATATTACAGAAACTATGCATACATACATATACAAAACCAAAATAATAGCAAACTAAGTATAACTGAACCTATAATAAGGTTTGTCAGGAACTTCCAAAGAAAAAATAAAGTGAGGCTTTTCAGTGATAACCATTTTTTCACCTCTAATCATCTGACATCCTTTATTGGCAAGTGCATCAGCAGATGTATTAGATTCTCTAAATGTATGAATAAAAGATATAGCAAGAATACTCATTTGAATCTTCTTCCATCTACTGGCAGCAAACCATGGAATGCCACCCTTCAGAAATGCTATTGAGGCTGCTTTTGAATCTTTTCTAAAAATAACATCCTGAAATCCCTGAGACACTGCCCATTCTCCTGCACACAAAACTGCCATTACCTCTGCAATATAGTTTGTGGCAATCCCCATTCCTCCAGCAGTTGCTATAACAAACCTTCCTAAGTGATCTCTACCAATGAAGCCAAAACCTGCAATCCCTGAATTACCTCTGGAACCCCCATCACAACATAACAACAACTGATTTTCCTTTGGCAATACAAAGAAAGTCTCTATAACTCTTACAGACTTTATTCTCCTGCATTTCAGCCCAAAATATTTCAGCACTTGGAGGTCATAAGATGCATTCCACGTAGTTGCCTTCATTCTGACATCACACTCTTTCACAAACTTCATCACCTTCAACTTGATGTCTCTTGTTGTTATACTCTTCTCTTCATACACCATTTTGTTTCTGGAAAACCATAGCTCTCTCATTGTAATACAAGATGCTGCTCTCCATAACTCATTTATAGCAGGGCTCTTAAGTTTAGCCAATATCAATACATCTTCAAAAGATTTAGGATTTTTGAAGCAAAAAATCCCACCCAACCATTCCCATATGATTTGGCTAAAATTGCAATACCAAAGCAGATGCTCAATTGTTTCTTCATGGTTCTTACAGAACACACACCTTGAACACAACTGGAACTTTCTCTTCCTCATATTTTCATCAGTTGCACAAGCTCCACTAAGAATCTTCCATACATTACTGGCCACACTAGGATGCACACTGCTATGCCATACTTTTTTAGGCCATTTTAGCTTAGTAAACTTCCTTCTTATTAGTTCAACTGCAGAAGAAACTGAAAATTCTCCAGTCAGAGTATGCACCCAAATTCTTTTATCCATTCCTCCTGCAACCACTGGTAATTCACTAACATCTACCATCTCAAGCATTTCAGCAGGAATGACCCATTCATCATTAATAAGAAGATCTGATACCTTCAAGTCTTCATGATTCTTCATAAAATCATTTCCTGGGAATATGTCCTCCAATGCTTTTTCTTTAACCCAATTATCCTTCCACACTGAAATATTTACTCCATTACCCACTATCCATCTTGTGCCTTCCTTCACTAATGAAAGTACTTCTTTTATACCAGGCCAAACTGAAGACTTTCTATAGTACTCATCCAATTCCCTTCCTTATCTTGAAACTTAGCTTGAATTTTTTTTGTCCATTCTTCATTATCATTCTGGATTTTCCAAGCTAGTTTCATTAACAAAGACTTGTTAATTACATCCAACTTTCTTAAACTCAGACCCCCTTCATTCATTGGAGAACAAACCTTCTCCCATTTTAATGTAACTGCCTTCTTAGCTGCTGGATCACCAGACCACAAGAAGTTTCTGATGATTCTTTCACACTCCTTCAAAACTCTGCTTGGCCACTTATAGACAGACATATTATAGATTGGAACACTACAGAGGACATGCTTAACCAGAATTATCCTCTCTTGAAAAGATAACATTCTTCCCATCCAACTAGCCGTTTTCTTCTGCATCATTTCCACCACTCCCCATACATGCCTTTCTCTAACACAACCCTCTATCAAATACACACCTAAGTATTTATCAGGAAACTGAGACAATTAAAGGCATACCACACATTTCTGCTATTTGTTTTTTCCTGTTCTCATTTGTCCCTCCCACAAAGCACTTGCATTTTTCCTTACTCACCACTTGCCCTGATGCACTTTGATATTCTTGCAATGTATTCATTAATCTCAAAACATTCCTCCTATCTCCATTACAAAATAAGAAGATATCATCTGCAAAAAAGATATGAGTTGGTTGAATCCCTTTCCTATTTACCATTGTGACCAATTCTCTTGACTGCACCATAGCTGATAAAAGCCTACTCAAACTGTCTTCAGCAATAACAAATAAAAGAGGAGACAAAGGATCTCCTTGTCTAAGACCTCTACTGACATCAAAATATCCCTTTGGACCTCCATTAACTAAGACAGAAATCTTTGCTAACTTCAAAAGAATATGAATCCACTGCATAAAAGCTCTTGAGAAACCAAAACACTCCATTACTTGAAATAAGAACTCCCAGCTAAGAGAATCATAAGCTTGGGAAATATCTAGCTTTAAGCCCACATTGCCACCTCTTCTTTTAATGTTTAGTTCATTCACCAATTCAGATGCAAGTACTATCTGATGTTGTATATTCCTCCCTTTAACAAAAGCTCCTTGTTGTGGTGAAATTACCTTCCCAATTATAGAGCTCAACCTTACTGTTATTATCTTTGTAAATACCTTAAAACAAAAATTCACCAGACCTATAGGTCTAAAATGTTTTGCATTCTTTGCATTTTTAACTTTAGGAATCAGGTTTAAGAAGTTTGCATTCATCCCTTTTGGAATAAATCCTCTCCCCCAACAGTATTGAATTGCTCTTACCAATTCATCAGCAATGATATCCCATGTAGCTCTATAAAACCAACCTGCAAATCCATCAGGGCCTGGTGCACTGTCAGGATCTAGCTCAAACACTGCTCTCTTAATTTCTTCAAAGTCTGGAGTAGAGCAAAGAAACAAATTATCCTCATCAGTCACTACTTTAGGAATTGAAGAGAGAATTCTTTGAGATCTTATAATTGGCTTATATGTAAATTTTTCCTCAAAGTGAGAGACCAAAACTTCAGCAATTCTATCTTGATCAGAAACCACTTCCCCTGCTGCATTCTCAATTTCCACTATTGAGTTTTGAGTTTGTCTTAATTTCAGAGAGGTGTGAAAAAAAATTAGAATTAGTTCCTCCCTCCTTTAACCATCTTACTCTAGATTTTTCTTGCAATATCTCTTTATGTTGTTGAGACAGAGTATCATGCACTCCTCTAGCCATATTAAGTTTAGTGAGAAGAGAATTATTACTAGGATCTTTATCTGACTCTAATGTAGCTTTCAAAACATCTTCTTCTGCTTGTTTAAGTTTAGCTCTAATATCCCCAAAGATATTCCAATTCCAATCCTTGATTTTAGGCTTCAATCTTTTCAACTTACTCATGAAAATAAATGCATCATTACCAACAATGTCTTCAGCCCATGACTGTTTAATCATCTCCAAAAAACCAGGATGGCTCAACCAGACTTTTAAAGCTCTAAAAGGAACATTGGCAGGTCTGGAAATATCAGCATTAGCTCCATACAAAACACAATGATCAGAAATCCCCCTCACTCCCACTTTATATCCCCAGCTAGGAAAAGTATCCAACTATTTTGAATTAAAAACTGCTCTATCAAGATTACACAATATCCTCTTACTTCCACATCTATTGTTACACCAAGAAAACTCAAGACCTGTCTTAGGAGCTTGTAATAAGCCACAAGCACTTAAACAATCACTAAATTCCAACATTGAAATAGTTAGAGGTTTTAAACCACCAACCTTCTCACCCACAGATAAAACTGTATTGAAGTCACCTATCACAAGCCATGGTTTGTTTAATAAGCTTAGTGCAACCAATTCTTCCCACAACTCTCTTCTATTTACTGTCAAGCAAGCAGCATGAATCCTTGTAATGATAGAGCCACCAATCTCAATAGTAATAGCCTGTCTAGTATTAGAGATCACACTTGAAGCACTAAGAGAAGCACACCAAAGTATCCATATATTTCCTTTTCCTTCCTCATCTGAATTATGTATACAACTACTCTGCATTCCTGCTAACTTCAACTTCTTAATATACTCCTCAGTGTACCATATTTTTGGTTCAGCTAAAATAACAACAGAAGGACTAAATGAAGAAACTAAACTTCTGAGTTTGTCTCTGACCTTAGCTCTCCTTAGGCCTCTGACATTCCAGAAAACAACTCTCATCTTTTGATTTTAATTTGAGAGGTACTTGGGCTACCTCTACCTACAAATCTCAGATCTAAATGATTAAATGAAGGAAAAAACAAAATAAAATTCATACGAAAATGAAATCTAAGACCGGAAGATTGAATCTACTTACAGATACCAAAACAAAAAACAAATCCAAAATCTCAGTTCACAAAACTGAAATATGAACCCTATAAATCTAAGACCGGAGATTGTATCTGCTTCCAAATCGAAAATCTTACAAAATCAGTAGCAACGAAATTATTATTTGATAAACTCATTTCATTGGACTGGTTTCAGTTGTAGAAAATGGTTTGGTTTGCTAGGGTTTCTGAAGGATAAAATCATAATTTTAGGGTTCATTAGATTGGATTTATTGAGAGATCGGGTTTGATTTACGAAAGACGAGCTTGATTTACGAGATGTAAGGTTGAGGAGATATCAGTTTAGGTTTCGCAGCTCTGTTTAGGTTTAGAAGCGAAGGAAGAAAAAAAAATGTGAGGATGACAGGGAAAAAGATAAGGTCGAGAGAGAAAGTGAGAGAGAGCTGAGAGAAAATGGAAGATATTTGTAATAAAAGAGTTATTGTAAAAGGAAATATATACCCAAACGAAAATAACCTTACTATAATT
Source organism: Papaver nudicaule (assembly GCA_023529015.1). Taxonomy (NCBI): domain Eukaryota; kingdom Viridiplantae; phylum Streptophyta; class Magnoliopsida; order Ranunculales; family Papaveraceae; genus Papaver; species Papaver nudicaule. Next base: position 5,734 of record JAJJMA010336054.1, read on the forward strand.
AAGAATTACAAATTTACCAATCATGCGCGCAACGTAAGTCAACGTTGCCATAACGTTGCTTAATTAATAAAAATAAAATCCTATTTAGAACAACGGAAAAAAATGCGCAACGTTATTAGACGTTGCCACATGCGCAACGACTATTAACGTTGTAGATGCGGAAAAAAAAAACGTTGGGAATCCGGCCATATGGCGTAGTGATACTTGGGGTGCGAAATAAGTACGAGGTTCTTCTGCGAAGTGAGTTGTCCGCTGCTGATGTTGTTCACTATGCATCAAAGGCCTTTTCTGGTGTGATTGACGACGACACTGCGTTCCTGCTTTCTCAAACGCGGACCATATGATGATGGATACTAACCAGAATTATGCTGCTACTTTTCAAACTTGTCGTTATGTTCACTCCTGATGGGTTGCGGTCTTGTGCCATTTATTTTATATCCAGTGGGCTTTATATGCTTCTCCTAAGATATATGATAAATCCTGCAAATAAAGTGTTTTCATGGATTTTCTCGATGACACTTGAAATTTCGTCTGTACGTGGGTTCTGAATTATTGTCGCATGGTTGATTCGTTTTTTTATCATATACGTCCGTCTTCGGACATGCACTTGTCTTCGTACGTCATTTTCATAGTCGAACTGTTAGAGCATGGCTCGGTCAACATCACTAAGTGTTGGTATGTCAAGATTAGTTGTCAACTTTAGTGATCAAAACTCGACCGCTAAACAACACACAATTAGGTGAAGTCATGAGAGAGTTAACTTTAGGTTGGGGAAGATTTTGGTAGGATTTAGAATCACTGGTTGAAGAGTTGAAGAAAGACTGAAGATCAAACGAACACATCCGGCTTCATCATTCAACAGGTTAGTGAATCTAAATAACGCGATTCCATTATCTTTTACACTTGTGCTACAAAAGACATAAACATAACTCTCAGCTTGAGCTTTACGTTATGACTTGATCACTTGTGATCAGTGTGTCTTATGATAACTCCACTTTACCGCTTGCGGTATTTATGTTGTAGTTATGACGTTCCATATTGCTTAGAGCTTTCTTTTCTTCTCCGTCTCTAAGTTAATATAAAGGTTTTTCCTAAAACCTTTTCGAGTTGGATATAGCAATGTGATGTTATCTCGGTAGTACTACGAGATTTGATCCATCACAGTATTGTGTCTCTTCTTAACTAGCCTGGCTCTGTCGGATTGATTGCATATACTTGTATGAGCCAATGTAAGAGAGATCGTGACTCACACTTATGTTGTGTAGACTCGAAATATTGTTGTTCTGAGATTCGAATACGACGTCATGATTTGGCTCTGAACACTGAAGTTATGAATCATTCATTTGATTCTGTATATGAACATCTTGTATGCCATATCTCACTTCTGGATTCCGAAACCATATTTGTGTATCTCAACTTATGAATTTTCAATGTTCGAAACCTCAATGTAGGTTTTGGTAAAACTAAACGTTGATTTCGTATTCATAAGCTATTGGTCCGAAACTTAAATATTGTGACCAATGAGATAACACAGATTCGTAACTATGTCTGCTGGCTTACAGTGACTTGAGAATCGAGGCCAATGTGTCTTGACCATGTGAGTTCTAAAAGGTCGAAAAGACCCTGGGGTTTCCTAAAGGTTTATGTGAACCGGGAATTTTATTCCTGTGCGTCGAGGCTAAAAAGGTGTGATGCTGAAACGGTTCTCGACCACATGGACTCTCAAGTACGACATCAAACATTTGTGGAGAATTTAATATGTGTTTCTTGTTCCGAAACCTTAACCAAGGTTTTGTTAAACAGAATCTAGATTTCGAAACCAAGTTTTAGGTTTCGCTATATGGAAACTTGATTTGGGAACCTTAATATGGTTTTGGTCATATAATGAACTTTAGGTTCCGAAACCTTAATTTGGTTTCTGCCAAAACAGATGTACGTTTCGAAACCATAAAATGGTTGACTCAGAATGCGTAACTTCGAAGTTCAAACTCTATCTTTTTGATTTGTGCTTCAACGAATTAATGAGTTTGATATTCTCGGTTTGAAGTATGAATTCGTTCATCTTCAATGTACAACTAAGTGAGATTGAGTCATCATCAGAAATATGGTTAGTCGCTCTAGTTAGTAGACACATGATTTCTGATCAATACTGTACGTGATTAAAATCTTCGTATGATTACTACTCGATCAAATGTTCATTTGATTATTCATCTGATGTTTTGATTTGAATTCTTGGATATCATTAATGTGACATCTATATTGGAATCAAGAATTCAAGAGATTTAACATTTTGCTAGTTACTCGTGGAATCTCGCACCGTACTTCCAATGGTATATCTATTTGCGTGATTCGGAATGTCTGAACATACGTGTTCACTTAAGCTTAACACACAAGGCTTGTCCACATCTGTTATGATACGTCTATGCGGAACGTTGAACCACGTTGGACCAGATCCCACTTCCTCCTAGGAAGTAATGTCGACATTATTAAAGTTGGTGACGACATTTGGAAGTAATAATATCTAAGGAGATTTTCGAAACTAAGGACACGTTTTCGAATTGAGCTCTTTCCCAGGGAGCATATTTGGTAAGCGATATATTTCGAATTAAAAGAAATATCCAAATATACCTTAAGATATTATTTGCTTTGATTGCTCTTGGCTAAATGATGGGTGCTCAAAACACCTATTCAAGAGTACCTAATTGATACACTTTAGTCGGCTAATTCCTCATATATTCTTTATTTTACCCCGTTTTCTATTTTGCAGGTCTTTGTAGTCATATTATATAAAATGAAGCAAAACAATAATTCAATTCACTATCTGGAGACATATGTGAAAGAATGGCGCAAGGTGGAGTGTTAAAGGTGTCGCAAAATAAAAGAAAAATGAAGGAAAAAAAACAGGCATATCACGAACTGGGCTTGATTCATTTGTCTAGTTGGCCCAGTCGATGGAGTTAGTGTTGGGCTTGGAGTTCACGTTGTTTTTGGCCAGTGATACACGGTTTAGGCCTTGGCAGAACTGATTTTAGGGCACACAGGATATAAAAGGGGGCCCACCGTTATTCTGATCCAGGACGTGTGATAAGGGGCACCTTAAAACATGCCCAGATTTCGGGTTGCCCTGAAAGAAGATTTCGACAGAAATAAGAGGAGTGGGCTTTGGGCGTGTACTTCTTGGTTGGCCCAGTTGGGAATTAAGCCATTGTTTTAGGGCAGTTGGGGCGGTTTTGGAAAAGGGGCCTAAAAACACTAGGTTCAGTAGGTTTTGACGTGAGTATTTTAAGGAGCTGTGTACGCAAGTTTTAGAGTTCACGCACATGCAAGTTTTTGGGACGTCAGGCAAAGGAAACTCTGCAGAGGTTTTTGGAGCACAAGTTTGGAGCTCGGCAACAAGGGTTTTTCTTATGCTTTTTATTATTTTCTTTATTATTTTCCATGGATTCCAATAAAGCTATGAGTAGCTAAAAACCTATATATTGGTTAAGGATGTAGTTGGATATCATAGACATTGTGATTAAATTAATTTTGGAGTTATAAGTATTCTTTTCATCATCGTTCTTAGTTTACTGTGCGTATGAATGCATGATTGATGTATTGCATTAAGAATGGATGTTAATTGATTTAAGTTGCAAATTAAATTGGTTTATGTTCATATCTATAACTAGAATTAGGTTTTGAGATACGAAATCGCCAATGAACCTATTCACAAGTAGTACAATATAGTTTTGATTGCGGTGATAGCTTTTAGGGATTATATGTAGAATATGACCTTTGTTGAATGAACTGCTCCTGGTAGTTTGTTGCATTGATTAGCCTATTTCACATATATTAATGCTCTTAGAGAATTGAACTCAATTACTCGATGTGTTGAGTTATTCTTTACGTAGAATTCATACATTCATCGTTATGGTGTGTGATGACATTAGGAAATTACGGGATATTTTTGCGATGATATATTCTAGGGCTTTTGATGATTAGATTAAATAGAAACTCCAAATATTATTCATAGTGCATGTTATGTGATTGAAGATGAACCCTTAACCAATATTCACATCTCCTGATTATTTTCTACTTATTTGCTTTAGTTTTAATTTATTTTTATTGCACAAACATTCCCCCCCCTGGTTACTTTAGAAGTCAATAATAATAACCAATTCCTCCCTGTGGATCGAATCTGTTCTTACCACTGTTCTATTTTATATATTGTGAAGGTTAGGAACTGAAGTATATTAGTTGCTGTTTGACAACGCATCAAATTTTGGCGCCGCTGCCGGGGAGGCATTGCATTTGTTAGTTGTTTTGATTTCTTATTTTTCTATACTTGTGAGTCGTCATGTTTCCTTAAGGAAATAACATGTACGGTGCACAAGAGCAGGCACAACAATATAATGGTGATCAATTTTATTTTAATTCTCAATCTTTTTATAACTCCCAACCACCCATGGAATATTATCAGAATCAATCTTTTGGTTTTGATCAATATCCAAGGGAACCTGTTGGTTATTCTCAGACATATCAACCTTTGGGTGGGTATGTAGGTGAACAACCACAAGGAAGGTGGGACAGTTATAGTTCTAATTGGCTCTACTCTAGTTGTATGCAGATTCTAGATGGACTACAGGATATGCAACGTAAACTAGAGCAGCTTGAACGTAATAGAGACAACGTTACACCAACCGAATCTTATTACAGGATACCTGAACCAACTCCTGATCGTATTTATGATCATTCACCCATTCAACGAGAAGAGTTGTGTTCTCAGGATTCTGTTGTGAGTAATGTTGGGAAACGTGTAAACGTAAGAAAACTCTCGAAAATACTTTATCAGCTGGAAGATGATGGAGCACCAGAATAATGACGACGTTGTGATGATCCACACTATGCAGAGATTAGTAGAACCATACATGCAGAACTTCGACGACGTTGTGATGATCCACACTATGTCAATGACGATTCCGATGATGAGGATGATGAAAGAATAATTGAGAATGAAACTGAATTGAAAGATATCATTGATGAACCAATCGAGATTTCCATGGACCATGATGAAGACGTTAAAGTTGAGATTTCAGTTGAGGCAGAAACTGATGAAGAGTGGTTTTTGAAAAGTTTGGTTGAGGATTACGATACACTTGAGGTAAATAGTTCATTAGATTTTTTTCAAAACAGAGAGGATCTCGTTCTACAAGAAATTGTGGAAGGTTTGCCTAATCCTTTACAAAATTCTAATTCTTATGATCCTCCTCCCCTAGTTGAAGTAGTTTCTCAAAGAGTTGTT